>CM046956.1:68404468-68494568 GCA_025698475.1 Gossypium anomalum
ATGGATGAGTTTTAGGGAACTCTTATTATGGTGTATAGTGAAATTGGGTAAGAACCTCACTAAAAATATTGCATTGCCATGTTCATGCATACTAAACTTGTGATTGTGTTCTGTTTTAAAATTCCCTATTATTGACTGGCTTGACTGTTATTTTTACTGTTTATTATTGTATATTTGAGTTACAGATCACACTGAGCTTTTTAGCTCCCCCCTTAGTTTATTATTTTTACATATGACCATCGAGGTTAGGACTTGGACACAGCTATCGAAAGAGCTTCTCAGATGTTTTCACTTTTTATGTACTTTAAATTTAATTTTAATAATTGTTTTGGGCCTATATTGATTTTTATTCAGACTATGGCATGGGACTTTAATTTTGGAATTTATTTTAAATTGCATGGCATAAATTTTTTAAACCGCTTGAATTGATATTTAAACGACTATGCATAAAATTAGTTTTTAATAAAGGTCTTATTAAATCACTCTTTTCTGCTGCTATACTAAAAATAAGTTTTTAATAAAATTCAACTTAATTTTTAAAATGATTATTCTATACAAATCAAATTTTAAAGACACTTCATTTCTGAAATTAGCATGTTTTCGTGAAATAAAGACAAATATAAAATTTCACTAGTTTTAAATATAAAGGCAAATGTTTTAAAATATGTTTGAAAGTACAAAAGTTTATTTGAGCCATTTTGTTTGTCAATGTAGCTTTCAGAATTTGACCATAACGTTTAGGCTGGGTTAGGGAGGTTACACCTCTTCTCCCATATTGATTTGTCATGCCTCATCCTACTCGCCCTGCCGCCAACTCTTCCTCCATCTCTGTTGTAACACCTCCAGACCCCAATTTCACCCTTTCTGCCTAGCGAGAGAAATAACAGCAAAAACCCAACAAAACTAAAATATGTGCTATTAAAAATAGGGGTGAGCAAAATTTGATTCGATTGGAAAAACTCGATAAAAATTTCAAATTTTGAATTAAATAGTTTGAGTTATTTGTGTTAATCAAGTTATTTGCGTTAATAAAGTTATTTGAATCAACTTGAATAAAAAATTAAGTTTTTCGATTTAGCTCGAATATGAATTATACAATTCGAGTTATCTGAAAATCCGAATAAGAAAAGGCAAAACTACGTCAATTTAATAAATGTTTACCTTTTCTAAAGTTAAAAGTCAAAACTATTAATTTAAAATGCAAAACTAAGTCATTTTGATATACGTTTACTCATTAAATTAAAAGGCAAAACCATTGTATTGTTTATGTAGTTAAATAATCTTGTACTTAGTTTACTAGTTAAATAATCAGTCTATGTAAGCACAACATTGAGTATAAAAAAAAAGGATTTGTTAAGTCGACTCGATTAGACTTGAAATTTTTTGACTCGATTGGATTCGAAAAAAATTCAAATTGAGTTCAGTTGCTAAAATAGGATTCTTCAACTCGACAACTCGAAATTTTTTTACTCGATCGAATACTCACCCCTAATTAAAAACAAACTAAAAAACATGTTATTAGAAACAAACACCAAAAACATTAACATTTAAAAATATAGCAAAAAGAATTTGAGCACTATGTGAATATATAAAAATAATATATGTACATTTATAAATTAATGTATAAAGAAATATATCAAAATTTATATAAAACTAGAATTTTACTTTTACAAATATAGAAAAAAATTGAGCATCATGTGAAAATAATATATATTTATAAATTTAAATTAATAAATTTACAGTACTATAAATACATTAAAAAATCACAAAAACAAATACAAAATTTTCAAAAAAAAATTTCTCTTCCCACTTTTTTCCTTCTTTACTTTCTATGTTTCCTTCTATTCCGAAACCTTAAAATAGAAAAGGGACTACATGGGTAACCACATCTACAAACTACAGTTCTATCCGTGCATCTTATCTTTTATAAAAATTAATAATTTTACAATACTATATACATAAAAATTCACAAAAACAAATACTAAATTTCCATATTCAATACTATAGTGCTACACATGTATCTTACTTTTATATAAACTAGATTTTATGCTCAAATTTAATTTTAATCATATTCAATAGTAAATATTTGTATGTTTTATATAAATAAATTTAGATTTAAAATTTAATAATTATAAAAATCTTTACTCGAGATTCAACAAAAGTACAATATGAAAGAATTTAAAAGTTATGACATAAAAATAATATGAAATTAAATGAATGTATAATTGGTCCGACCCTTTAAACGAGTGTTAATCCATTGGAATAAATAATTTCAATAAAATAGGCAAATTTGTGAATGATTATATGAAATTACTTATTAAAAATATTTTATAAAAAACTAATTATTCTATGCACAACAAATAAAATAAAAGAAATTCAGATGCAAGTGTAGAATATTATCGTATGTCCGTATATATGACAACATCCTACATCCATATATGAAATTTTTAAATATGTATCCTAAATTGACTTACGAGCGCGGACAAACAAACCCAAACCTATTTAAACGTATATAATTTTTTTAAAAAAATCTTACTATCATTATTCTCCCAAATGATAATCTCCCTTAAATTCACAGTTGCTGATATTTCAAATAAATTGTCGACCTCCCTTCGCACATCATTTCAACTAAACTCTAAACCCAAACACAAGTCCAATATCAACAATAAATCCCCACTTTTATAACTCAATTCAAAGCTTCGTATTAAAATTTTTATCATAATAAGTTGACTACCAATGCAAAGCATTCGTAACTCTATCATCAACTAGAAATACTTTCAATGCTGATCTTTTAAGTTATTTTGAAATTTAATTTACTAGTTTACATTATATTTATGTTTTTTTTTCATAGGCGAACTAAGTAAAAGATGTTTATGAAGAACCCTTTGAAGCCATGCATCTTCCACTGGCTACATCTACTGTTTATACATGTTTTTGCTCTAATGTTGATTTGGTTTCATGTTAAATTCTTATGTTTTTTTTTTTCATGGTTATATCATCCATGTAATGAAATAAATGATTATAGTAAAGATTAAATATTTTGGAACTTGTTTAATCAAGAGGTGTTAATTATGAAATGTTAGCCATCCACATAGTGAATGTTTATTAGAACAAAAGAGAATCACAGTAAACCAAATTGGTTAATGTTAAAAATAGTACATACTAAAAGAAAGTAAAAAAACGAATGGATGTGCGCAATTTAAGAATTTGAAGACAAAAATTGAATGGTGAAGAAAGATTGCATAAGAAGGGTAAGCTAACATGCAACTCAAATCATCTCAAACAAATCTTCTTCCTTTAAGAGGGTATAAACAATCTTAATTTATAAAATTACATAGGAGACTTTGAAAGCAATAAAATGGCTCCATTAATGATAATAACGATGTTTTTTCTCTGGGCAAAATCAATGCTTACGGTTCAAGGTGGAGATCCCACCATTACTTTCGAGTGGAAGGTCACTTATGGCACTATATCTCCTTTGGGTGTTCCTGTAAAAGGTATTCTTATTAATGGGCAATTCCCTGGGCCAAATATTAACTCTACCACCAACAATAATGTTATAGTCAATGTGTTTAACAACCTTGATGAGCCATTCCTTTTGACATGGTAAGCAAGAGTACTTCAGTCCCATTTGATTATATTAGTAAAGAGTTGAGCTTAATTATATATGGAAATGAAATTTGTTGCAGGAGTGGCGTGCAGCATAGGAAAAATCCATGGCAAGATGGTGTTCTTGGAACCAACTGTCCTATCCCCCCTGGGAAGAATTACACCTATAAATTCCAGGTAAAGGACCAAATCGGCAGCTACATGTATTATCCAGTGACGGCTATGCATAAGGCCGCTGGTGGTTTCGGTGGTCTTCGTATTAACAGTCGTTTACTCATTCCCGTCCCCTATGCTGATCCAGCTGATGACTATACTCTAATAGCAGGAGATTTTTTCAACAAGGGACCCACCAGCCTCAAGAAAGTTCTTGAGAGTGGTCGCAACCTTGGTAGATGTGATGGTGTCCACATTAATGGAAAAGTTGCTAAAGGTGATGGTAACGATGAACCTCTCTTCACCATGGAAGCAGGCAAAACCTACAAGTATAGGATTTGCAATGCGGGTATCAAGACATCTCTTAACGTCAGGTTCCAAGGCCACACCATGAAATTGGTTGAGATGGAAGGTTCCCACACAGTGCAAAATGACTATGAATCCCTTGATGTTCATGTTGGACAGTGCTTCAGTGTGCTTGTTACTGCCAACCAAGAACCAAAGGATTACTTTGTTGTGGCCTCTACCCGTTTTACCAAACGTGAGTTTATAGCAACTGGTGTCATCCGTTACAACAATGGCAAGGGTGCACCCTCACCTAAGTTGCCACCACCACCAGTTAGTTGGGCTTGGTCACTCAATCAATTTCGTACCTTCCGTTGGAACTTGACTGCTAGCGCTGCTAGGCCTAACCCTCAGGGCTCCTACAAATATGGTTCCATTAACATTACCCGTACCATCAAGCTTGCCAACACTGCTCACAAAGTAGATGGCAAGCTTCGATATGCTCTTAATGGAGTCTCCTATGTCGAACCAACCACTCCACTAAAACTTGCAGAATACTACAACGTAGCTGACAAGGTTTTCAAGTATGATAACATTCCTGATGACCCACCAGCTGAGATCACTAAAGTAACCATGGAACCTATTGTCCTCAACATGACACACAGAAACTTCGTCGAAATTATCTTCGAGAATCGCGAAACAGCCATTCAGTCTTATCACTTGGATGGCTATTCCTTCTTTGCTGTGGCGTAAGTATTTGACCTTCAAATCCTTCTAATATATAGTTATTACTTTCCGTTTAACTAAATTCTATAATCATTTGTTGCAGTATCGAGACTGGGAATTGGAGCCCTGAGAAGAGGAAGAACTACAATCTCCTTGATGCCGTGAGCAGACACACCATACAGGTTTTCCCCAGGTCCTGGGCAGCTATCCTGTTGACATTCGACAACTGTGGAATGTGGAACATCAGGTCAGAGGTATGGGACAGGCGTTACCTTGGGCAACAGCTTTATGCTAGTGTTGTTTCCCCTAACAAATCACTCAAGGACGAATACAACATGCCTGATGGTGCACTAGTTTGCGGTGTTGTGGAAAGCATGCCAAGGCCGCCGCCACCTTACACCTAATTTAAAGCTTATAAACCTGGAACCAGTTCTGCTACAAATACACATAAACGGCCTTTGTAGTAACTAATGCTAACTTTTGAATAAATTAATTTTCTTACAGTAATAATCATTCAGCTACTATTTATGAGGGATAAATTTATATTACTTAATTAAATAATAATTTTTTTCATTTTTTCCACTTAATTGTGTGGGAATTTTTTTATGTCAATGTCTTTGCTTTTATGATTTTTTTTTAAATATGGTTATTTTCGTAAATAATATAAGAAATAAATAAATAAATAAATAAATAATATAATCACAATCCAACTAGATAAATGTGTAAAAACTTACATAAACAAATTATTAACAAAAAAAATTTAATTAGTGTTTTTATCTATTAAACAGTTGAATTTATTATTTTCTTTTGTCATGTAAGTATAGCTTCAAATTAATCTAAAATCTCTACTATGTTTAAAGTTTTTATATTAAAAATAGCTAAATACTTAAAAATTAATCAAAATTGAAATTATGATGGTTAAATAATAATCATACAAAAATCAACATTAAATAGAAAATTTGCTTGGTATTGGTAATTTAGAAATAAAAATAATAAATCCCTTCTGTCTAAGCAATGGTGGCTATACGTCAATATCTAAGTATGGGATAGGCAATCAAGCGTGAATTTCCTATTGTGCTGAGAAGAAGAATATGTATAGTATTCCATGAGAAAACCAACAACCCATTGGTAATGAAGGCTGTCGTTGGTGAGTTGGCAATGGGAAAAGCAATTAATTCTGGTTTGATAAATGGATGTCTGACAAACCCTTGAAATCTTTGTTCCCGAGAATCTTTAGGCTGGCTAGGAACAAATTGGCCAAGGTTGGGAACTATCTTCCAATAGTAGGCTCGACTTATTTTAAGTCAATGATATGTTTACTAGAACTCTTCTAAATAAAGAGGTTCGGGTGGTCAAGGTTACTAATGTGATGATTGGGAAGGCGTACTTGATGGACTCATTTGGGAGTTTGAAAAGTTCGGTTTTTTTCTCAATTAAGAAGGTGCATGAAATCTATATAATGTCAATTCCTGACATCCAATACCTTATATAATATTAGACTAATACCCTAACACACACAAGTCATTTTATGAATGCAAATTATTTAAAAACATTCACACAAATACCTATTCCCAAGTTCATTTGCATTTGCCACAAATCATACCAAAGTAAACTACCTTTAACATCATTGCAAGATATATACATTTAACCAAAACTCATACATTAACTGTCAAAACTTCCTTAAAAATGGGTTTTAAAAAAAAATAAAAATGTTAGTCGCAACCAATCTTTTAAAGTGTGATTGGATCACTTTATAAAATGTTTTGGTCTACGAAATTACGAGAAAACAGGTTCGGGAGTCGGTTACGTACGAGGAATGATTAGCACCCTCGTAGGGCCCAAAATTGATACCAAATTGAATAACTTTGTCTTAACGTCAGAAATTTGAAAGAATTTAGAAATATGATCTCTTTTAAAACAGTAATGCTTTGAATTAAAAAGAATCAAGATTCCTTCATTTTAAAAGAGTACAAACATCCCATTCAGCATGATTGAACCCGATATCTTTAAACTTTTGTAACTAAAGTCATCTTGTGATTTGTAAAACTCGTTTAAAAGGATATTTTAGATATTTAGACAAACGAGAAATCGCAACCCAGCATGTTAGGGCACTATTTCCCGAATTCCTAAATATCAAAACATTGCCTCATTTTTTTAAAAAAATTCCTTTTGAAATGAGATATTTTTGTTTTGAAAATAATGATGTATTTTACATTTTACAAGAGATTAACATTTAATAAACCTAACTACATAGTATATGCTTTATAATTTTATGCAAATATAGTATAAAGAATAATAAGTAATGGCACAAATCACACAATATACGTTATCATTTTATATACATATTATTATAAACACAAATATACATGCATTATCGTTACATACAAAATACAACATAGAGTATAATAAATTTAATGGTACAAATTGTATAACACATATATATAACAACATTTCATGCAAATGTATCTTAAATCAACATAAATGATTAATTTTCATACAAATATATAAAAAAAAATATTATATGAAAATTTAACCTACTAAACAATAACAAAACAAAACAAAACAAAAAAGTAAATAAACAAACTATATACATTGAAATATAAATGAAATAAATTCATAAATTTTTTAGAATAATAAGAAAATAATAAAAGAAACCCTTTTTTTAAAAGATGATTAATATATATATATGAACCGTATTATAAGGTATAATAACTTAATATATTAACAAAATAAAATATTAATATTTACACATATTTATTTTTTAAAAAAACTATATAATTAATAAGTGATAAAATAGTGAAATAAAAGTAATGTAAGAGATAATATATAGTAAAATATATATAATATAATTTATAACCAAAATATATAATAATATGAACCATATGATAAATAATATAAATATATATATATATATAATAAAATGTAGTATGTAATAAAATAAAATATAATGAAATATAAATACTATAAATAAAGATTATATATACTATTATTTAATAATAATTTAAAAAAGAATAAAATTTACAATTAATATATAATAATATATAATTTATAAAAAAATAACATAATATAAAATATATAATAAAATATAATTTAGAAATAAAATAATAATAAAAATAATATAATGGATAATATTTAAATAGAAATAATATATATCATTTTATATAACTAATGTTTATAAAATTAAATAATATATAAAGTATTTAAAATAAATTAAATATATATAAAAGGATTAAAATTGAATTTAATTAAAGAATTTGGGGTTAAATGCAAAATAATAAAATAGAATTGGGCCTAATTAAAACACAAGCTAAAAGCCGAGGGACTCATTGGGTAATTCGACCCTAATCCCAAAACGACGCCTTGCTTCAGAATAGATTTAAAAGGGCGCTAGGATTAAATTGAAACAAAAATAAAATATAAGGGCCAAATTTAAATAAAAAATAAAACGGAATTGTAAATATATTTAAAAAAGATGGATCAATTGGGCAATTTACTCATTTTACAAAAACATGCGGATCCTTCCCAGGTAATCGGGTCAACACGCGGATCCTCTGTTGAAGCGGTGCCATTTTAGTGCTTATTGAACTAAGCCAAAACAACACCGTTTTTGTAATGTTATAAATGTCAAAACTCTAACCTAAAATTCATTTTACACCGGTCTTTAAAAAAAAAGGTTTAAAATTCTTTGCAGAGGAGAAGAGAGGAGTTCCGGTCTCGGCCTTCGGCCACCGAGCAGCACATGCTCACGCGCCACACGCGCCTCCACACACAGTGGTCGGAGGGTTAAAAACCCTCGTCCTTTCAAACGAAGTACAGGTAATCTCTTTTCCCTTCTTAAGATCAACAGTTTTTTTTTAAAACAATTCGTATACTCGTAGATAAATAAAATAACAGAATATAAAATCTAAATCACCTTTTAAAGAAACTGCTTAAACTTCTTCTTTTTTTGAATATATGTGTATATATCTTTTTATCTATCAAAAAATCGGTCCTCATTACAATGATAGCATTCGCGCTTTATAGCTTCTGTTTACAGTATATTTACATATTTCCTTGCCATATATTGTTGGTACTGTTCCTTTTTGTTTCCTTTTGCAAGCGAGTGAAGAAACCTCGACGGAGGATACGCCGATTATGGCGCGTTGTGGCACTGGAGTCACGGCGCTGATGGTGGGTAGTTGGATCGACGCGAGATGAAACGGCGTGACTCGGGGCTAGAGTTACGGGGAAAGGCGGAGAGACGTGTCTGTTGCGGTGTGAAGCTTCTGGAAACCCTAGAGTTTCCAGATTTAGTTTAGGCATTGGGCCTCACTAGTTTGGGTCTGGCTCGGGTATTTGGGCTTAGGTGTATTGGGCATAGGGTCTTAGGGGTAAGGTGTAAATGGGTCTGCTGGGTAGTTCTGATTTTGGGCCTACGGGCTATTGTAAATGGACTGTTTAAAAATAAACATTCATTTATTTATTTATTTTGTTTTCGATTTTATTTACTTAATTATGGGCCCGGGTAAATTTGGGTTATTACATTAACCATAAGACAATAGGAGCATTTATACTTGGGTTTTTATATTGTTTTCACTCAACGTAGGTACATGCTTTATAACTGATAAAAGAGGTTTATACAAACTTTGTTGAGTTTAGGATCTTGTCTGGATGCTGAAGGTGTTGATCAGTATCACGCTTTATACCTAACTTGCGCACAAGAAAATATAAAATTGTACGTTGAGTGATAAAACTTAGTGATATTTCTATAATGCAAATGATATAACTTATGCAATAGTCAATAACATGTAATGTCCCTGCTTATACAATTGATCAATGCAAATAGACCAAATAACATATAATCATGCTTCAATCCATTACCAAGGCAAATGAATAATCTCATATCTTATCAGATTGGCTTTCCGGATCATTATTCATTTTGCGTAATATTTTACATGCCTTGACATTTAATGTCGTATATAAATGTCTGTAAATCAACTTAGTAGCATATAAATAATTCCAATTATCATTTAACCAATTGGCAATGAATATTCATATTATTATTTCCCTATTAACCTGACTCGGACTCGAATGGATACACGAATCCAACCAACATACCAATTTGGCACTAGTGCCTCATCGGAAAATCCGAAATACATAAATTTGCGCCCAACGTTCATTGTTATAACCGAAGTAAATATTTTCCCCAGCACTCATCAACCTATAGTTGAAGCAACTCGTACTCAATCTATCCTATGGCATGCCAACTATATTTGACTCTGTCCGAACAGGCAATAGGGTAACAAATCATCCAATTCATAATATAGCTCAATTTTGCATTTCATACTTCCAAACATTAACCAATTCATTAATATATATGGCATAAAATGAGTCATCTCAATTCAAAGCCAATTTCACATTTTTATCAAGTTATATTATATTTAATTTTATTCAATTTAGTCTTCTATCTCAATAATTAATCAAATTCATACTAATACAATTCGGTCAATAATATTTAACTTACCTCAATATCATACCATGCAAAATAATATAAATATGCAACAATTCAAGTATTTCAAAATATAGAAATACTAACCGAATGCTGGGGTTACTCATCGTCGGATCTTGTCTTTCCTTTCTCTTTTAATGCTCACATGTCGCCTTTAGCTAAAAATTATAATCTGACAATACATAATATTAAATTCTAGCTTAAATCACAATTAATTATAAACTCACAGATATTTTACAATTTAGTCCAAAAATCGAGATTAGCATAATTTTATATTTAAAGCTCCAAATTGAAATTTGATTTAATCATAATTAATTAGGGACCTCCTATTTACTATTCCTACTGTCAATTTTACAATTTATTCAATTTATTCCCTAATGTACAAAACTATTAATTAAGCTTTACAATTTAGCCTTTTTTTCACATCTAAACTTAAAATCTATCAATTTAACACCTAAAACTCTCATTTCTCAAAAATGGTATCTGTGGAATGTGCCTTGTATTTACGAGTCGACGTCTCGACAAAGAAGAGACGATGTCGTGACAAGACAACAACGACTTCCTAATAAGAAGATTGGCCATATCTCGATGACGCAAAGAACGACGTCCTGATAAGGAGCATGTGATGTTGCGACGTGGCGAGGTGTTCACCAATTCAATCGGGTTTTCTTCTCCTAGTTAAACTCTGATTAGTCTAGGTTATTATATTCATATTTAATCTATGGACTTAGCTTATAAAGGGGTTGTTGTAACTTAAAATAACAATCTTGATCATCTTTGAGATTAAGAGAATTTTGTGAGTTTTAGGGAATTCCAGGTTTTAGCCAGAGTGCTTTGTTCTTTCGGGATTTAGGGTTGTCTATTGAGATTATCTCCATCTTGTACTTGTAACATCTCGAACTTTAGGTTAATGAGAATGCAAAATTATTTCAAAACTAAAGAAATAGCCTAGTGGTTAATTAATAAATGGAAAAGCATGGAAAGTAGATTAAGGTTCCAAGTTCGAATCCCTTCCATTGTAAAATAATTAAATTTTGCAAAATCCTTTTTCTTAAAGTGTGTGTCGTCCATACCCTTGTAGACGTAGGTATAATTTTTTTCATAAAATAAAACAATTACAAATGAACCATCGTATCCAAATCTAGATACAAAGTTCTTTCTTCGTAATTGATCTACTACCACTAAAGGAATATTTTGAAAACAAGTAGGCCAACAGGAAATTACTTCATCAAGCTGACAAGGGTATGTGCAGTCATAGCCTCTCTCGACATATATTGCATCTTTACCTTCTATTGTCTTCAGCACAATTCAATAATTCTTGTAGCTAAGTCTCTATTCAGTTGACCTTGAAATCTACCTTGGATGGAATAAATGGTAAGAACATAATCTGTTTCTATGATGACATTTTTCCATTTTACCTTGCATGCATATTGGATGCCATCACAAATAGCCCATAACTCAGCTTGCTCAATGTTACATCTCCTAATATTTCTTTCGACTCCCCAAATCCAATTGTCATAATCATCCCTTGCCACAGTTGTCGAAGACACTAGCCCCTAATAAGGATTATACCCATTCGTATTCAATTTAATGGATCCTGGCGTTGGTGGTTTCCATTATTGTTTTTGAAATTGCTGCACATTTAAACCATCTATTCACCCCAACCTGTGCTTGGTGGCTTTCGTCCAACACCAATTGGATTGGAAAATTTTAGTACTATTGAACTACTCATCTTGGAAAACAAATAGATTTCTTTGTTTCCATATTTTCCAGAATAAAATCCCAAAGAGGGATTTCCAATCAAACTCATGGAAGACTAGCCCAAATTTACTTTGCAAATTTGCATTAATCCAACATTCCAAAGGATAGGAGAAAAACTTCATCATAATCCTTGAAGGAATAAATTACTTCCAAACATCCATAACTTTACAACAGTCCCGAAGAACATGAATAATAGATTTATTAGCACTACCACAAATCTTACAAAAAGGGTTATCGAACATACCTCTTCTGTAACATTCAGCATTAGTGAGTAATCGTTCTTTAAAAACTAGCCAAAGAAATTTTTGGACACATTGTAGGCCATTAAATTTCCAAGCAAGCCTCCATTTTCCTTCCACATGACATAGATTATTTACCATGAGAGAGTTATAGGCTAACTTAATCGTAAAAACTCCATTAGTCGAACATCTAGAAACCAAATCATAAGGATCAACTAATGGGTTTGGGACAGGGATACCTGCAATATACGAAAGGGTATTATTATCCAAAATCCTGTTCAGATAGGTCTAATTACAGTTACCATCAGTCGTAGTCATATCACGAAGCGTAACCGAGTAGTCAATAAGATTCATATTAAGACAGAAATTGATTAGAGGACCAATTTCCATAATCTAAGTATCTGTCCAGAATTTAATAAGAGCTTCATCACCCATTGACCATCCAGTTTTTTTACATCAAAGTGACCAGCTTTTCGCAGGAGATCTCCAAACAAATAAATACTAACTTCTCGAAATATAAAGAGGGAACTAATCTGTAAGTTTATACTTAGATCGAAGAACTCTAGCCCATAATGCATGCCTACTCGTAAGTAGGTTAAAATTCAATTTCAGCAAGAAGGAGTCATTTTGAGTCTTAAGGCTGTGAATACCTAACCCCCCCAATCAATATTGGCTAACAACAGTCCAACCAATTAACTAAGGAAAGCTTATGACTGGTTAATGATTTTCCTTAAACAAAGTCCCAGGCTATTTTTTTATGGTTGCACAGACACTTACAAAGATCTTGATAGTTTGCATAAAATAATTGGGAATAGTCAGAATAACAGACAGAGCAAGAGTAACTCTCTTTGTCAAAGAAAGGAATTTAGCATTTCATCCATCCAGTTTCCTCTAAACCTTATCAATCATAAATTTGAAGGTACTAGTTATCACTCGTTGATGTAACAAAGGCATGCCCAAGTAAGTTCCCAAGTCATTGGTTGCATTAAACCTAAGAACACTAAAGATCTCGGCAGTAGCACCAGATGCAAATTTTTTTGAAAAGAAAACATTCATTTTTTAAGCATTAACCTTATGTCCTGATGCCCACCCAAAAATGTCTAAAACATCCCTAATCATCCTTGCTTGTTCGATATTTGCTTTAGTAAACAAAAACAGGTCATCAGCGAAGAAGAGGTTTGACATTTTTGGTCCATTCTTCCTTAAAGAAATAGGCCTCCAAGCCTTATCATCTACACTTTTATGGATAAGGTGTCCCAAACTTTTCGTACAAAGAACGAAAATGTATGGTGAAAGTGGGCAGCTTTGACGTGTACCTCCTAATGGGCAAAATGCATCCGAAAGATTACTATTTCACATAACCTGCATAGAGACAGAAGACAAGCATTCCATGATCATTCTTACTAATGGCACTAGAAAACCAACATCCAACAAGGTATCTTCAATAAAGTCCCATTGAATTCAATCATACACCTTTTCCAAGTCTACTTTATAGCCATCCAGCCCTTTTTTCCTTTCTTGATGCACATCGAATCCACTATTTCTTGAGCCACAATAATGTTATCTGTAATATGCCTTCCAGCAATAAAGCTCACTTGGTTCTGTGCAATAAATGAGGGAAAAATAGGCTTGAAACGATTGATAATAGTCTTTGTCACGATCCTAAATAAGACATTACAGAAGCTTATTGGACGAAAGTGGAAAATGGACTCAGAGCTTTAGCTTTTTGGAATAAGAACCAAAATAGTATTATTAATACTTCGATCAATAGGCTAGCCCAAGAACACACCACGGACCTAGTTGCACACATCCTGTCCAACAGTCTCCCATTGGTTCTAATAGAATAAATTATGAAGACCATCAGGTCTTGGAGCCTTCAAGGGTCCCATGCTAAAAATAGTGTTACGAATCTCTTTAACTATAACTTTTATACTTAGAGACTCCATGTAACACCCCTCACCCTATTCAATGTCGGAATAGGGTTACTGAGGATTACCAGACTAATACCACATTTTATACATACATTTCACATACAATTAATCAAATCATATACATTTCATTCACAACCAATCATTTTATCCTTAATACGAACCTATGACGCTCTAAACATGCATTGGGAGTGGTTCGGGACTAAACCGATAACTTTGGAAACTTTTAGAACACTTAATAATTTTTTTCAAAAATAGGAGACACACACCCGTGTGGCCCAACTATGTGTCTCACATGGAAAACAAACACGCCGTGTCATAGGCCGTGTGGGCATTCGAAATAAGAGCACATGGTCGTGTCCCAGCTCGTGTTCGACCCCGTGTAACTCTCTAACTTGGGTCACACGGCCAACACACATGCCCGTGTGGCTAGCCTGTGTACCCTAAAAATGGCCATACACACCCATGTGCCAGGCCATGTGCTAGGCCATGCCAAACCTGTAGGGTATACTAACTTATACCATATGGCCAAGTCACACGTCCGTGTGTGAGGCTGTGTGGAGCATACTGACTTGATTTTAATTTCAACACCAAGGGACACATGGCCATGTAACATAACCGTGTGTCACACACGGCTGAGACACACGTTTGTTTCTCCGCCCATGTGGACAAAAATAGGCTATTCACTGAGCCATTTTGCCACCCAAATTTGTGCTCACCTACATCAAACTTAAAAGCACCTATAATAACATCCTGAAATAGGGCCTAGTTGGAATAGTGGTTTTAGGACCATAAATCTGACATTAAAATATTTAGTTTATGATTATTATGAGGTCTAGAATATGAGAATATGAATGTGTTAAAGTTTCATGAAGAAATTCTATGAGTAAGGTGTCCAATTGGAAAATAAAGACCAAATTGAATAAATTGCAAAACTTGGATTCTAGAAGCAAGTTGTATAAAATTGCTTTAGATTATTAATTAGAAGATCTTGAAGCGCAATTTGCCCAATTTCTAATTTTTTAGACAAAAATGGGCATGTAGGGATGAAATTTGAAAGAAAAGGCTTTAAGGCATTTTGGTCATTTGGCATTTTAATGAAATAAAATGGGAAAATTCAAGCCAAAATCAGCTTATTTTCTTCTTCATGCTGCTGAAACTCCAAGGGTCTCCATAGCTAGGGTTTTCAACTTTTTTCAAGCTCAATAGTAAGTGCTCCTAAGCCCTGTTTTTAATGTTCTTCGTATTTTTAAAATCTCGGTAACTTACTCTCTCTATTTCTACCCATATTTCATGCTAGGGTTCATGTTTAGAAATTTACCCATGCATGAGTTACTTGTATTTTGATGGTCTATGGAAGAATATGAAAGTTTAAAAGATGGTAAACAACTTTTACTAAGTGATTTTTCAAGGAAATGGCTTAAGGGATCGTTTTGTAAAAGTTGTAAAACTAGGTAGAAAGATGAGAAATAATGGAAAAATGTGGGGTGCCATTAGAGGAAAGAACTTTCAGCTAGGCTTGGGTAAGGTAGAAATTGCATGCATTTCGTTACACGAGCCTAGGGACTAAATCATAAATAATGTGAAAGGTTAGGGGTAAAACGGTCATTTTGTTTGAGGGTGGAATTTAGACTTGAAAAGTATAATGTGAGGTGTTAATGATTTATTTTTCTTGTTATAGACCCCGAGGAACAAATTTCGGAGGTCAATCGAAGAAAACAAAAGGTTTCGGAATAACTGAAACACGATATCGAAATGAGTACCAGGTAAGTTTGAATAACTTAAAGTAGACTCAAAATATGTTTATTTGCATGATTTATGAATTTATGATAATTACATTTGATGATGGCATGAAAACCTACCAAATGTATCCTTAATAATGACATATTGATAAATGTCCCGGTTGAGGTTAAAAAGGGAAATTCGATGGATGAACCATGATTTACATATGACTTCAGATCCTGCATGTGTTGCAGAAAGTATTTCACCAGGACGGGTAATCTGTTGATCTCAAATATTGAAAGGATCTAGCCCGGACGGGTGTTCCTTGAGTGATCAAACCTCCCAAAGAACATGTGTACTCTTAGGATTTAGCCCGGACAGGTAATCTGAATAGAGTCTGAATTTAGCCTAGACTGGTAATTCAGATTCGAGCTCATTAAGGGTGTTTGTTGCTATAAGGGATTTAGCCTGGACTAGTAATCCCGACATCACCTTATGAGTTTATATTACGAGTGGATTTAGCCTGGACTGGTAATCCTACCGTAAGATATGAGGTTCGCGGGAGTGCATGCATGAGATGATCTCTCTGATGACTTGACGGATAATGGATAATCCATCGAGATTCCCTAGAAACTCAGTGGGATTAACAAGAGACATATGTATAAAGGAAAGGATGAATGATGAGCTCATCTATGACAAATTTACATGGTGCATTATTATGTGACTAACTTGATGATTGAGTGTATGTGATAGGGAAACCATTCCATGCTTATTGATTTTATTGCCTAATATGGTTGAATGCTAATTACTCGGTAAGTTTACTTTCTAGTTATTTGGGCTTACTAAGCATCTGAATGCTTACCCCTCTCTTTTCCCCTGTCTTACAGAGCTCGAGGACTCGTAAAGATTGGAAGACGGTTGGAAAGTCAATACACTATCAACTAGTCCCGCTTTGGTATAAAGACACTTTTATTTTGTTCAATGGCATGTATAGGATTTTGGTTCATTTTGTGATATGTGTCATTTGAATTGCCCATATGAAGGCTTGCAAAAGTTTACATATCTTCTTGTATTTGACCATGGGAATTAGCTTATTTTGAAGTAGGCTATGACCTACAAATCTATGCATGTTTATGTTTACATGGGATGGCTTGGTTATAATTGCCAATGAGTTATCAGAATGAGCCAATCTTAAATGTGTCAATGAAACATAGAAATCCTTAATAAAAAAAGAAAATTAACCTAGCATGTATAAAACCGATGATATGAGGCTTGCATGCAATGAGGTTTATCAAGGTTATATGTAAGCGTAAAATCTTGCCTTATTATATATTAAGGTAACCTATAAGTGTGATTGATTGACAGAGGGTGACCAAAGGCTTGGAAAATAGCCTTACAAGGTCTACAAAGGTAGACACACGAGCGTGTGTCTAGGCCGTGTGTGATATACGGATTGCCCCCATAGGCGTGTGGCATGGCCGTGTGTCCCCTGCACCTAAAATTTTAAGTCAGTTTTGAGTACGGGCATGTGTCTTGGCCTTGTGCCCCTAAATGCATGCCAACATCATAAACAGAATGCTCAAGTTTTTAGACACGGGTGACCACACGGGCGTGTCTAGGCCATGTGAAGGACATGGCCAAGGACACGGGCGTGTGTCTCAACCATGTGAAAACCCCTTTTGTTAGAAATAAAAAATAATTTTCATAAATTCAACACGGGTAAAGGACACGGGTGTGTCCCATAACACACGGTCATGTGCATTACCTCCACACGGGCTTGTGAGGCCTTACTTAGGAAATATTTTCATGAACTTTCGTAAATTCTCGATTTAGTCCCGAATCATTCTCAATAAGTGTTTAGGGCCTCGTTGGCCCATAATAGGGGTATTATGATGCAATTTGACTTATTTATATTGGAATGAAATTTTATAACCCGTATTTCCTGAAAATGTTCAAGTACATGTCTGGTAACGCCTCGTATCCAGTCCCGGTCTCAGGTAAGAGTAAGGAGTGTTACATTTAGTGGTATCAGAGCTATGGTTTAGTCAGTTCTAAGACTACTGTAGAAAGTATTAAGTTTCGCTATACATGTCATTATTCGAATATTGATAGTGTGACATCTCCTAACTGTTTAAATTGTTTTTGAACATAGTAATGTCTTCCAATCAAGCACAAGATGAGTCCGAGGGAGCGGAGAGCCATGTTCCAGCTTCTGTACAACGAGCTGTTTCTAGTGGTAGTAAAAGGCTTATGTCTGAAGGCCGGGAAGAGGTCAGGGCTGCCTTCTTTGACATGATGGATGAATGGTTTGGGAATTATCTGAGGAATCGCCCCAATATACCACGACCTCCCCCGCCCCCTAACCAACCTGATGAGGATTTGCCACGACGTATGGCACCTATAAGAATTAGTAAAGCCCCTATAGATAAACTTAGAAAGTATGGGGCTGAGGAATTCAGAGCTAAGATCGATGATGATGCTGAAAGAGCTAAGTTCTAGCTCGAGAATACTACACGAGTGTTAGATGAATTATCGTGCACACCCGAAGAGTGTCTAAAATGTGTCGTGTCTCTCCTGAAGGATACTGCATACCACTGGTGGAAGACTGTATCTTCCATGGTGCCAAAAGAAAACATCACTTGGGAATTTTTCCAAGCAGAGTTTAAAAAGAAATACATCAGTCAAATATTCTTAGACTCGAAGCGAAAAGAGTTCCTGGAACTCAAACAAAGGAATAAGACTGTAGCTGATACAAAAGGGAGTTTGTAAGGCTAAGCCAGTATGCGACTGAATGGGTTCAAACTGAGTCAGAAATGTGTAAATGCTTCGAGGAAGGTCTGAATGAGGAAATTAAATTGTTGATTGGGATTCTTGAGATACGAGAGTTCGCTGCATTAGTTGATCGGACCAAGAAGGCTGAAGATCTTAATAATGAAAGAAAGCAAGCGAGGAGAGAAGCTCGAGTTTCGAGCAAGAGATCCAGTGGTAAGACGCTCTCATTTTCCACAAAGAAATCAATGAGCCAACATGAACGCGCCACTTCATCGGTAGGGTATTCGGGTAGAGCGAGAGGCTTCAAACGACGTAATCAGAAGTCTTCCTCCCCGATGGTGACTAGTATGGGGAGTGTAGATGACCAAAAGTCGAACTGTAAGAGCCGCAACAAATTTCACTCTGGAGAGTGTCGAATGAAGAGCAGTGCATGTTTCAGATGTGGTTCTCTTGACCGTTTCCTCAAGGACTGCCTAGAGTGAACTGATAAAGAGGTGGAAGTAGCCCCGAAGTCGAGTACTCTCATTACTCGAGGTAAACCTCCGAGGTATCCTGGAAGTGCTAGTGGAAGTTAAGTTGCAGCCAAGGACACTACAAAATCAGAGGCTCGAGCCTCGACAAAAACATATGCACTACGTGCTCGAGAGAAAGCCTCTACTCCTGACGTCATCACGGGTACTTTTTCTCTTTTTAATACATGTGTTGTTACCTTAATTGACCCGGGGTCAACGCATTCATACATTTGCATGAGATTGGTGTCTAGTATGAATATACCCACTGAACCTATAGAATTTATTATTAGAGTGTCGAACCCATTAGGCAAATCAGTCCTGGTTGATAAAGTCTGTAAGAATTTTCCTTTGACGATTCATGGTCAATGCTTTCTGACTAACCTTATGTTGTTACCATTTGATGAGTTTGATGTAATACTTGGTATGGATTGGTTAGCCCTGCATGATGTAATTGTAAACTGTGGTAGCAAGTATATTGAAGTCAAATGCCCAGATGGTGAGATTCTACAGGTTGATTCAAGAGAATTGGTTAGGTTGCCGGTTGTAATCACAGCGATGGTTGCTTAGAGATATATGAGAAAAGGGTACGAAGCCTACCTTTCTTTTGTATTGAATATTAATGAGACAGAGTTGAAGATTGAGTCCGTACCAATAGTATGAGAATATCCAGACGTGTTCCCGGAAGAGTTGCCCGGATTACCTCCTGAAAGAGAGATAGAGTTTGGTATTGAATTGGTGCCAAGAACAGCTCACATTTCTATTACTCCATACAGGATGGCGCCAACCGAGCTGAAAGAATTAAAAGCACAGTTGTAAGAGCTGACGAATAAATGTTTTACAAGGTCGATTTTTTCACCTTGGGGTGCTCCTGTATTATTTGTAAAGAAGAAAGATAGTTCAATGAGGCTATGTATAGATTATCGACAATTGAACAAGGTCACTATCAAGAATAAGTATCTTTTGCCAAGGATTGATGATCTATTCGACCAGTTGAGGGGAGCCACCGTATTCTCTAAGATAGATTTGAGGTCCGACTACTATCAGTTGTGAGTTAAGGAATCAGATGTGCCTAAGACAGCTTTCAAAACGAGGTATGGTCACTATGAATTCCTTGTCATGCCATTCGGTTAACGAATGCACCGGTCGTATTCATGGAACTAGTGAAAATGATATTTTAGCCATACTTGGACAAGTTCATCGTTGTGTTCATTGATGACATTTTAATTGATTCCAAGGATGAGACAGAGCATGTGAAGCATCTGAGAACTGTATTATACACCTTACGGGAAAAACAATTGTATGCTAAGTTTAGCAAGAGTGAGTTTTGGCTCCAAGAAGTAGGGTTTTTGGGTCATATTGTTTTGGGTGAAAGCATCCGAATTGATCCAAGCAAGATCTCTACTATTGTTGATTAGAAACCGCCTAGAAATGTAACTAAGGTTAGAAGCTTTTTGGGCTTATCCTATTACTACCGAAGATTTGTGACAGGATTCTCCATGATAGCGACTCCAATGACAAGGTTGCTACAGAAAGATGTTAAGTTCGAATGGATAGAAAAGTGTCAGCAGAGTTTCGAGAAGTTGAAAACATTGCTAACTGAAGCTCCAGTTCTAGTGTTGCTCGAGCCGGGAAAAGAGTTTGTGGTTTATAGTGATGCATCCTTAAATGGATTGGGTTGTGTACTTATGCAAGATGGTAAGGTGATAGCCTATGCTTCACGGCAGTTGAAGCCACACGAGAAGAACTATCCAACTCACAACTTAGAGCTTGCTGTCATTGTTTTTGCCTTAAAGATTTGGAGGCATTATCTATATGGTGAGACTTGTCGTATATTCACAGACTACAAGAGTTTAAAGCATTTGATGACTCAAAAAGAATTGAATCTGAGATAGCGGAGATGGTTAGAATTAATTAAAGATTATGAGCTGATCATTGACTATCACCCGGGAAAGGCGAATGTGGTCATCGATGCGTTAAGCAGAAAATCCTTGTTTGCACTGAGAGCCATGGACGCTCGATTCGTATTGTTTGATGATGGTTTAGTTTTGGAAAAGCTAGAGGCTAGGCCAACATTTCTATAGGAAATTTATGATGCTCGGACTAGTGATAGTGACCTGTAAGCTAAAAGAGCTCAATGTGAGTCAGGTTCCGAATTAGATTTTCAGATCGGACCTAATGGATGTTTAATGTTTAGAGATAGGGTTTGTGTACCCAAACATGATGAGATTATTCAGAAGATTTTGCATGAGGCACATGATAGTCGTTTGTCTATTCATCCGAGAAGTTCCAAAATGTGTAATGATTTAAAGAAAATGTACTGGTGGAATGGCATGAAAAGAGACATCTCAGAATTTGTATTGAAATGCTTAATATGTTAGCAAGTCAAAGCTAAACATCAAGTACTCTCAGGGTTGTTACAGCCTGTGATGGTCCCCGAATAGAAGTGGTATAGAATCACTATAGACTTTGTAACGAGATTATTATTGACCTCGAAAAAGAAAGATGCTATATGGGTTGTGGTAGATAAGTTGACGAAGTCGACTCATTTCATTCCGGTAAGAACAGATTACTCTCTTAATAGATTAGTCGACTTGTATATATCTGACATTGTAAGATTACACAGGGTACCACTGTCAATTATTTCGGACAGAGACTCGAGGTTCACTTCGAGATTCTAGAAGAAGTTACAAGAAGCCTCAGGTACAAAATTGAGTTTTAGTACGGCTTTTCACCAGCAAACCAATGGTCAATTTGAGCGGATGATTCAGATTCTTGAGGATATGTTGCGATGTTGCATCCTCGAATTTCAGGGTAGTTGGGAAAAATACTTGCCATTGATAGAGTTTGCCTACACTAACAGTTTTCAGACGAGTTTGAAGATGGTGCCTTATGAGGCCCTGTATTGCAGAAAGTGACGAACTCCGTTGTATTAGACAGAACTCAAGGAAAGTCAGATCCACGGAGTTGATCAGATTAAGGAAACTGAAGAAAAGGCTAAAGTGATACGAGACTGTTTAAAAGTGACATCGGATAGGCAAAAGTCATATGCTGATTTGAAAAGAAAAGAAATTGAGTTCCAAGTTGGAGATGGACTATTCTTAAAAGTATCTCCATGGAAAAAGGTGTTGAGATTTGGCCGGAAAGGCAAACTGAGTCCGCGATTTATCAGACCATACGGAATCACTGAAAAAGTTAGACCATTAGCCTATCGTTTGGCATTACCACCCAAATTGGAAAAGATTCATGACGTGTTTCATGTATCTATGTTAAGGCGATATCGATCAGACCCCTCTCATGTGATTTCACCGATGGAGATTGAGATTAGACCGGACATGACTTATGGTAAAGAACCGGTCACGATTTTGGCTCGTGAGATTAAACAGTTGAGAAATAATTATGTGGCTTTGGTAAATTTCTTATGGCATCGACATGGTGTAGAATAAGCTAATTGGGAGCTAGAAGAAACCATGAGAAGCCAATATCTGAACCTGCTTACAGGTAAGACTTTCGAGGACGAAACTCTCTAAGGGAGGAGAAATATAACATCCCGAAATAGGGCCTAGTCGGAACAGTGGTTTTGGGACCACAAATCCGACATTGAAATATTTTTTATGATTATTATGAGGTCTAGAATATGAAAATATGCATGTGTTAAACTTTCATGAAGAAATTCTATAAGTAAGGTGTCCAATTGGAAAATAAGGACCAAATTGAATAAATTACAAAACTTGGATTCTAGAAGCAATTTTTATGAAATTGCTTTAGATTATTAATTAGAAGGTCTTAAAGAGGAATTTGCCCAATTTCTAAGTTTTTGGACAAAAATGGGCATGTAGGGATGAAATTTGAAAGAAAAGGCTTAAGGGCATTTTGGTTATTTAGCATTTTAATAAAATAAAATGGGAAAAATCAAGCTAAAATCAGCTTATTTTCTTCTTCATGCCACCAAAACTCCAAGGGTCTCCATAGCTAGGGTTTTCAACTTTTTTCAAGCTCAATAGTAAGTGCTCCCAAACCCTGTTTTTAATGTTCTTCGTATTTTTAAAATCCCGATAACTTACTCTCTCTATTTCTACCCATATTTCATGCTAGGGATCATGTTTAGAAATTTACCCATGCATGATTTACTTGTATTTTGATGGTCTATGGAAGAATATGAAAGTTTAAAAGATGGTAAACAACTTTTACTAAGTGATTTTTCATGGAAATGGCTTTAGGGACCGTTTTGTAAAAGTTGTAAAAATGGGTAGAAAGATGAGAAATAATGGAAAAATATGGGCTGCCATAAGAGGAAAAAACTTTCAGCTAGGCTTAGGTAAGGTAGAATTGCATGCATTTCGTTATACGAGCCTAGGGACTAAATCGTAAATAATGTGAAAGGTTAGGGGTAAAACGGTCATTTTGTCTGGGGCTGGAATTTAGACTCGAAAAGTATAATGTGAGGTGTTAATGATTTATTTTTATTGTTATAGACCCCGAGGAACAAATTCTGGAGGTCGATCGAGGAAAACGAAAGGTTTCGGAATAACTGAAACACGAAATCGAAACGAGTACCAGGTAAATTCGAATAACTTAAAGTTGACTCAAAATATGTTTATTTGCATGATTTATGAATTTATGATAATTACATTTGATGATGGCATGAAAACCTACAAAATGTACCCTTAATAATGACATATTGATAAATGTCCCGGTTGAAGTTAAAAAGGGAAATTCGATGGATGAACCATGATTTACATGTGACTTCAGATCCTGCATGTGTTGCAGAAAGGATTTAGCCCAGACAGGAAATCCATTGATCTCAAATATTGAAAGGATCTAACTCGGACGGGTGTTTCTTAGGTGATCGAGCCTCCCAAAGAACATGTGTACTCTGAGGATTTAGCCCGGACGTGTAATTCGATTAGGGTCTGAATTTAGTCTAGACTGGTAATTCAGATCTGAGGTCATTAAGGGTGTTTGTCGCTATAAGCAATTTAGCCTAGACTGGTAATCCCGACATCACCTTATGAATTTATATTACGAGGGGATTTAGCCTGGACTGGTAATCCTACCGTAAAATATGAGGTTTGCGGGAGTGCATGCATGAGATGATCTCTCTGATGACTTGAGAGATAATGGATAATACATTGAGATTTCCTAGAAACTCAACGGGATTAAGAGGAGACATATGTATAAAGGAAAGGATGAATGATGAGCTCATCTATGACCAATTTACATGGTGCATTATTATGTGACTAACTTGATGATTGAGTGTATGTGATAGGGAAACCATTCCATGCTTATTGATTTTATTGCCTAATATGGTTGAATGCTAATTACTCAGTAAGTTTACTCTCCATTTATTTGGGCTTACTAAGCATGTGAATGCTTACCCCTCTCTTTTCCCCTGTCTTACAGAGCTCGAGGACTCATAAAGATTGAAAGACGGTTGGAGAGTCAATACATTATCAACTAGTCCGCCTTTGGTATAAAGACACTTTTATTTTGTTCAATGGCATGTATAGGATTTTGGTTTATTTTGTTATATGTGTCATTTGAATTGCCCATATGAAGGCTTGCAAAAGTTTACATATCTTCTTGTATTTGACCATGGGAATTAGCTTATTTTGAAGTAGGCTATGACTTACAAATCTATGCATGTTTATGTTTACATGGGATGGCTTGGTTATAATTGGCAATGAGTTATAAGAATGAGTAAATCTTAAATGTGTAAATGAAACATAAAAATCCTTAATACAAAAAGGAAATTAACCTAACATGTATAAAACCGATAATATGAGGTTTGCATGCAATGAGGTTTATCAATGTTATATGTAAGCGTAAAACCTGGCCTTATTATATATTAAGGTAACCTATAAGTGTGATTGATTGATAGAGGGTGAACAAAGGCTTGGAAAATAGCCTTACAAGGTCCGCATGGGTAGACACACGGGCGTGTATCTAGGTTGTGCGTGACACACGGATTGCCCCCATGGGCGGCCTGTGGCATGGCCTTGTGTCCCCTATACCTAAAATTTTAAGTCAGTTTCAAGCACGGGCTAGACACATGAGCGTGTGTCTTGGCTGTGTGCCCCTAAATGCATGCTGACATCATAAACAGAATGCTCAAGTTTTTGGACACGGGTGACCACACGGGCGTGTCTAGGTCGTGTGAAGGACCCGGGCCAGGGACACGGGCGTGTGTCTCAACCGTGTGAAAACCCCTGTAGGTTAGAAATGAAAAATAATTTTCATAAATTCAATACGGGTAAAGGACATGGGTGTGTCCCGTAGCACACGGGCGTGTGCATGACCTCCACACGGGCGTGTAAGGCTTTACTTAGGAAATTTTTTCATGAACTTTCGTAAGTTCTCGGTTTAGTCCCGAATTATTCTCAATGAGTGTTTAGGGCCTCGTTGGCCCATAATAGGGGTATTATGATGCAATTTGATTTATTTTATATTGGAATGAAATTTTATAACCCATATTTCCTGAAAATGTTCAAGTAAATGTACGGTAACGCCTCGTATCCAGTCCTGGTCTCGGGTACGGGTAAGGGGTGTTACACCTATACATAGCATCAATAGGCATTTTAAATCAACCAATTCAAGCATAAATCATGCACATTCAATACTCCCATTTTCTATACACACTAATCACAAAACATGTCATACCATTTATACCAAATTCACATTTACAATTCAATTAAATATAAACTTCCAAATATGCATCATTTAGCCTAATTTTCCAAGCAAACCAATATCTAACAAATCAACCATTTGATACACATAATGCCTATTACCATTAAGCATCACGCAACTATCATATACCTATCCATGAACTCACAATCCAAGCCATATATATATATATACATAATTCAAACATACCAAAATAACCCAAAATAAGCCATCACTCATGGCTATATATACAAACCAAAAGTATAAACATTTACAAGCCATTTCAAATGGCACAATACATTACAAAATATACCAAAATGGCCAAGTCCCTATACATGCCATATACTCAAAACATAAGCTCAAAAGTACCAAATTGACAGTTGGATAGTGTGATATAGTCTCCGATGACCCCCGAGTCTGAGCTAGCATTAAGATCTATATAAATCATGGAAAAATAACAAAGTAAGCTTTATAGCTTAATAAGCTCATATGAAATAAACTCAATCTTAACATGAATATACAAATCATCAATTTAAACATAACAACATATAATTCATTTAACTAACAAACCTTTTACAATTTTCAACCATAATCTTATATATGAACTTCATAACTTCTTCGATTTAAGCTTATACGGTTCATGTACATACATGTACCATCTCGTATCAATCTTATACACAATCACGTTTTTCATTTACCCATTGAACCATTCAGAATACTATCGGATACTTGGGAAACTCGTACCAAAGTGCCAATATCATGGCTCGAAGCCAACTAAATCTCATATCACATATTTTGCTCACACTAGAGCTATCAACGGGCTTGCTCACACAAGCTGTCAGTTAAGATGTAGCTACACGATGCTGCTCACACAAGTTGTTGTGACAGCCCTAAAGTGACCCTAGTCGGAGAGCGGTTTCGGGACCGCTAAACCGAGTCACCGAATTATTTGAATATAATATTTACTATCTAAAATATGTGAATTTTGAATGTGTGAAAGTTTTAAGTTTCGATTTAGTCATTTGAATGTGAATTTAGTTAATAGGACTTATGAGTGACACTTTTGAAATATGATAGGTTAATCTAAAAGGACCTATTAGTTCAAGTTATAAAAAAACCAAGGATTTGCATGTCAAATTTCCACTATTGAGAGTAGTGGCCGGCCATGATGGATTATGTGCATATAATATGTATTTATTTATTAGTTAGTGGCTTTCTATATTATAAAATAATAAAAAGAACAAAAAGATATTGGATAATAAGGAAATTGAAGGGTGATGAAAACAAAGTTGAGTGTTCTTCCTTGTTGGCCGAATGTGAAGAAGAAAAGGGGGAGAAGAGCATTCGATAGTGCTAAGCTAAAATTAAGGTAAGAATTTATGTTATTTTTTTTAAAGTTAAGGTTAAGCTTGAATGAAATGCTAAGTTATATTAGGGAACCATGTTGAATTTTGATTGTGGGAATTGATAATGGCTTTCGGCTATGATGCTTAATAAGTGAAATGGTGGTTATTCATGATAAATTTAGATCAATAATGGTAGAGGAGTGTTTGATTTATGCAAAGGATCATATATGAGCATTGGGTACCAAAGGAAAAGAATCGGTTACCTATTTATTGTACTAAGGCCGAATGTGAATGTGATTGGGTTTGAGTAATTTACATGTTTAAAGAAAAAAAAAATTTGTTGAAGAGAGAAAGGTTTAAGTAGTCAAATTATCATTTTAATGTTTGTGAGTACAATGGCCAAGCTTTAAATTGTCCAAAGAATGAACCTAATGCCGTATGAATGATTGAAAGGAATGAATTGGAGGTTGGATCATGTTAAGATTCGCCTTGTACATGAATACTAAGGGTTTGATGTTTTGTGATTTTTGAAAGGTAAATGAGGTTATACACAAGATAAATACTAAGTCTTTGGATGACTTGTTTTAGTGAGGTTCGACCAAGGACCTTAGGTGCAATTTTATTCGGTTTAAGTAGAAGTAAACGTGACCGGTAGAGATGTAGTAATATATATATGATATTGTATATTCGGCCACATAGTTTGTATATGTATATGAAATTATATTTTGATTCATGAGCTTATGTATATGTATACATGTGTATTAGGTTTTATAATGACATATTAGCTTTTGAAAATGGAACATTAAGTTATTAACTTAACCATGTGAGCATTCGGCCAAAGACTATGGGCTTGCTAAATTGATTTAAGTGAAGAAACTATGATAGAGAAATATGACTAAATTGTGAACCTTGACAATTTAAATTATGCATTTGACTTGTGTACCAACCTAGGATGATATGAGTTTCTATATGAAGTTAGATAGTGATGATGAAATTCGATAATGCATGATGTTTATATAGTATTGAGCAAGATCATTGTACTTAAATTGTATGACATACATATATTGAATGGAATTGCCCAAACGAAAAATAATTAAATGAATTTATTTGTTTAAAATTAAGCTCAAGAGCAAAGGGGAGCTAAATCCGATAAAGGAAAAGAAAAGGTGGTCGAATAGCCGTCAAAGTCGCTCGACAACACCCGAGGTAAGTCTTTGAGTAATGGAGCCTAGATTACGATTCAATTAGATCATGTTTTAAGTAAATCAAAATCATGCTTTAGTATATAGTTATTGAGCCGAAAATGATATTGCTTGATAAGCGATTTGTGTTGGAATTCTAATTATGAAATCGAAATATAGACATGTCATGATTTATTTCTATGTGCATGGATATTCGGATGATATCCGGGCTGAGTCCCGGAGGCATTTGTGCGAGCTACCACATCCGGGCTTAATCCCGACGACATTTTGTACGAGTTACCATATCCGGGCTGAGTCCCGAAGGCATTTTTGCGAGTTACCATAACCGGGCTAAGTCCCAAAGGCGTTTGAGCACGTAGCTATGTCCGGTCAAATCCCGAAGGTACTTGGTTTGGGGAATGAATGGTTTTGCTGTAATAGTTCAATTAATACACTCGAAAAGTCCCAATGGATGAGGTATGTTTCGAATATGCATCGAAATAGTTGATTCCGTTAAAACAGTATTCGCTCCATCAATTAATCAGCTTCCGGCTTTTAGTTAATTTGATTTTCTTATGCATGAATATAAGGATTGGAAATGTGAAGTAGGTATGATTTTGAGGATATGTGAGAATGAAATTATTTGTTTAGTCATATGAATGCTATATTTCAGTTGTGCACAATTTCACTACTCAATCTTACTAAGCATTAAACGCTTACTCCGTTTCTTTGATTTTTGTTTTATAGATTTTGGTTCGTCAGTTATCGGATTCGGGATTGTCGCAGTCGAAGTCATCCACACTATCAAAGCTCCTTTTTGGTACATTTTTGGTTGAACTTTGAAATGGCATGTATAGGACTACCCTTTTTGATAATGGTCATGCACCTTTTGGAATTTGTATAAATTTGGTTAGCCATGCGAAAATGGCTTGTGTTTATATTTGAATCATAATATTATAATCATTGTGTATGTATATGGTTATCGAGAAGTACGGATATGTTTGGCAATGATTGACCATTGGGATGGTTAATCACAATCATAAATTGTGCTATGTATGCTATAGGATTAGTTAAATCATGGAAACTAGGCAATAGTTAAAGTCTACCCAAAAGTCAGATGCTGACAGCATCAAAGGTGTAAATTTGAAAAATCGCTAAAATTTTTAAGAATGGAGTTAAATAGTGAATAAATTATGTAATCGAACCTTGATGAATCTACTTTCATATGGAAGAAACGAAATGGCCATATGAGTCTGATTTTACGAGATATTTAGGTTTTCGTGAAACAGGGCCAGAGCGATTTCTGGATCCCCTGTTCTGACTTTGGAAATTTACTATAAAATAATCAGAGATAATTAGAAGTCATGCCCTATATGTATAAATTCCTTTTTGAGTATAGTTTCTTTAGAAACAAACATCATAAGATTTGAAGTTTTGTACAGGGAGATACCTAAGTCGCAATGCATGTAGGTCTGAGAAGTTGAACCCTGTAATAGGGGTGACTTTATCTAATAAACTGTACTTTTCAGCCCGATCAAAAATTCTAGAAAAAAATTTATAGATGGTTATATGAGTCTAGTTTCAGGAAAAATTTACGAAATAAATTTTAGAGCTTCGGAACTCGAGATATGATTTTTAAAGCAGCGGCGATGCAGTTAGCTAGCAGGTCTGAATTTAAAATGAACCGTGTAAGTCAATGAAATAAGTTCGTAAGTAACTTGTGTTCGTTTCTGGTAATGGCCTCGGGATTGGGGCGCTACAATTATATTGGTATCAGAGCTATGGTTTAGTCAATTCTAGAACTATCGTAATACGTTTGGGTCTAGCTAAACATGCCATTATGTGATTATTTGATAGTGTGGTGATTTCTGACAGTTTAAATGTGTATTTATGTTAGTAATGGATCCCGATCCAATCGAGCGGTAGCTGACGATGTGGAGAGTGTAGCGCCTACTCCCGCGCACGGGACAGCACCGATGGACTCTCAACCTATTGCGAGCAATCAAAACGATGAGGCTAGACAAGCCTTTTATAATGTGATGAATGATTGGTTTAACCAATACATTCGAACTAATCTGGTGCTTCCACAACCCCACTCTCGACTAATACCTCTCCCGCACTGCTGCAGTACCTCCGTGTCGACGGATGAGGTTAAACAAGCCCCAGATTGATGTAATCCGAAAGCACGGGGCTACTGAATTTAAAGCTACGGATAGCGATGATGCCGAGCAAGCTGAATTTTGGTTGGACAACACTATCCGGGTACTTGATGAACTATCTTGCACACCCGAGGAATGCCTGAAGTGTACTATCTCTTTGTTGCGTGATTCCGCCTACTATTGGTGGAATACGTTGATTTCTGTTGTACCCAGAGAGCGGGTAACTTGGGAGTTTTTTCAAACCGAGTTTCGGAAAAAGTATATCAGCCAGAGATTCATTGACCACAAACAAAAGGAATTTCTTGAACTTAAACAAGGTTCCATGACGGTTATTAATTATGAACGAAAGTTTGTGAGGCTTAGCCGGTACGCTCGAGAATGCGTTTCTTCAGAAGCTATAATGTGTAAACGTTTTGAAGATGGTTTGAATGAAGATATAAAGTTGTATGTTGGCATTTTAGAGATCAGAGAGTTTGTAGTGTAACACCCCTTACCCGTTACCGTCGCCGGAACAGGGTACAAGGTATTACTAAACATAGCACATATCATTAAACAAAAACCGAAATAGAATTATGTCATCTAATTTAATAGTGTATTGTCATAACATATGTCTTGAACAATATTAGCCAACTTTAATGGCCTATACAACGTAGTTGATCAAATACTGTAGCCAATATTTTAAACCTAGGCAATTATGACACATAACAAAATAATTAAGTCTACTATACATGCCATAATTCAAAATATTTAGTTCAAATACCCTAAAGTATTGATAGTGCGGCAGATCTTCTCGATCCTTAACTCCCGAGCAACTGAAGGACACTATAAAACAGAAGAGAGAAAACAAAGTAAGCTTATAGCTTAGTAAGTAGGTAAGTAAATATTAATGAGAGAATCTAAATATGTTTATACAACAATTCAAGTATATCCACTTCAATTTCAATATTCACTCCAATTTGATTAATGCTGTCTCTGTGCATCATGTTCGCTAAATAAATCATATTTCGAGTTACGAAACTCAAAATCCAATTCCATAAATTTTCCTTGAAAATAGACTCATATACCTATTCACTAATTTTTTTTCTAGAATTTTTGGTCAAGCCAATTAGTACAGTTTATTAGTTAAATTTTCCCCTGTTACACAGCTCAACTGATCTGACCTCTGTTCACTACGAATTGAATTTCTCCCAGTACACAATTCTAATAACCATGAAATAAATTTCATTTAAAACTAGATTCAATAAGGAGTTTAGGCATATAAACTATATTTCTTAATTTGTTTTGTACAATTTTTAATGATTTTTCAAAGTTGGAACAGGGGACCACGTAGTTATTCTAAGCCAGTCACACAAAATTGTAAATATCTCAAAATATAGAATTCTTTTGCTTGTCTTGTTTCTTTTATATAGAAATAGACTCATTAAGCTTTAATTCCACATCTCATTCAACCTCTAATTAAATTCCTTCTATTTTTGGTGATTTTTCAAAATCACGTCACTGTTACTGTCCAAAACAGATTTAATGCTACTTTCATTCTTTCACCCATTCTTTGCACCAACCTCATTTTTAACTTACATATATATATGCTACAAATCAATTTCATCACATTTCATATATCACAAGTGTAGGTCCATGACTACAATCTCACCACTAAGTCATCCCGTTGAACAATTCGGATCAATTCTCGATTTTAATGGTCTCAAAGACACACCCTCCACCATCATACTTCATTTAATTCGGCTCTCTTGTACACATAGTGAACACTTAGTACCACTCATGTGACCTGGCCGATTTGTCCTGTAGCTCTCTTGTCTACATGGTGTCCTTCACTTGGAACCACACATGCGACCTAGCTACATTTATCTCTTCCGTAGCTCTCTTGTCTACATGGGGATACTTCTGTATCACACATGTGACCTAGCTACTACATAGCATCGTGTAGCTTTCTTGTACACATGATGTGCACTCGGCATCATACATGTGACCTAGCTACACTCCATCAATATTATTGAACTCTTCCGAATGTTCAACCTGGGATCTCTCTCTCTATTACTTATTTCCATTCTTCCAATGATCTATTTATATTTTAACATCCGCTAATATATTCACATAATAAACTGAAATGTAAGAATATACATGAAATTAATGTAATATTTACGCATAAACTTACCTCGGTACAAAATGTGGAATTTTTGCAATTTAGTCCAAAGCCTTTTCTTTTCCCGTTCGAGATCGATTCCACGTCTTTCTTGATCTATAATATCACATTTAGCCCAATAATTAATCACACTATTCATATGAGTCCAAAAATCATATTTTTACGAATTTACATTTTGACCCTAAACTTTTGCATATTTGCACTTTTGCCCCAAGGCTCGGAAATTTAATTTCAGCCCTTATTCCTATGTTTTATGACATACTGAACATTTTCTCTTCTACAACAACATCAAATTCTCACTCTAACATATAGTTATGAACAATAAGTATTTTTACCGATTATGGCGTTTTACTCGTTTTTACGAAAAATCACTTAGCAAAAGATGTTTAACACAATCTCAAACTTCATATTCTACCATAAAACATCAAAATCCATGCATATCATCCATGGGCAAATTTTTAAACATAAACCCTAACTCAAATAATGGTGAAAATAGGTAAACCAGAAGCTACGAGGATTTCAAAAATGTAAAGAACATTAAAAACGAGGCTCGAATTCACTTACTATGAAGCTTGAAAGTTGAAGAAACCCTAGCTATGGAGGAGAGGAAAATTCGGCAGCAACTAATGAGGAAGATGATCAATTTTGTGTTATTTTTCCCATTTTATTTCATTTAATATGCAAATGACCAAAATGCCCTTACTACTAAACTTTCTAAAAATTCCATCCATGTCCTAAATTTTGTCCATAGACTTAAAATTGGTCAAATTCCATTTAAGACCTCCTAATTAATATTCCAAAGCAATTTCATACTAAAAACTTCTAGAATGCAAATTTTGCAACTTATTCAATTTAGTCCCTACTTTCAATTTAAGCACTTTAGGCATAGAATTTTATCACGACATTTTCACACAATCACATAATCATATCATAAACCTCAAAATAATTATAAAACAATTATTTCTATCCCTGATTTGTGGTCAAAATATCACTATTCCGATTAGGCCCTAATTCGGGTTGTGACATTTCTCCCCCCCTTTAGAGATTTTCGTCCCAAAAATCTTACTGATAAAAAGGTTTGGGTATTGTTTCTTCATAGCTTCCTCGATTCCCACGTAGCCTCTTCTATCCCATGTCTGTGCCACAATACTTTTACTAAGGCTATACTTTTATTTCTTAACTGTTTAACTTCTCGAGCCAAAATCTTTATTGGTTCCTCCTCATAGGTCATATCAGATCGAATCTCAATTTCTGTTGGGGAAACCACATGTGAAGGATCAGAACGATAACGCCTCAACATTGATACATGGAACACGTTATGAATTCTTTCTAACTCTGCCGGTAAGGCCAACCGATATGCCACTGGTCCAATTCTCTCAGTAATCTCATACGGCCCAATAAAACGCGGACTCAACTTGCCTTTTCGGCTAAATCTTAGAATCTTTTTCCATGGTGACACCTTCAAGAACACTTTATCACCCACTTGAAATTCAATCTCTTTTCTTTTCAAATCGCATATGACTTTTGTCGATCTGACGACTTTCAAACAATCCCGAATTACTTTTACTTTCTCTTGGTTTCTTTAACTAGATCAACTCAGTGAATTTGTTTCTCACTAAGCTCGGTCCAATACAAAGGAGTCCGACACTTACGACCATACAAGGCTTAAATGCGGTGCCATTTGTATACTTGATTGATAAGCTGTTATTGTAGGCAAACTCAATCAAAGATAGATATTTCTCCCAACTACCTCCAAATTCTAAAACACAACATCTAAGCATATCTTGAGTACAGAATTACTCTTTCGATTGACCATCTGTTTGTGGATGAAACGCAGATGCAAGTTCAATTTTGTACCCAAAGCTTCTTGTAACTTTTTCAAAATCTCGAGGTAAATCTCGGATCTCTATCTGATATTATGGACATAGGTACTCAGTGCAACCTCACAATTTCAACAATATATAATTCGGCTAATTTATCAAGTGAGTAATCGATGCGTCTTTGGTATAAAGTGGGCTGACTTTGTTAATCTATCAACCACTACCCGAGATGAAGATCCTTCTTTTTAGGAGTCAAAGGCAAACCGGTCACAAAATCCATGGTAATCTTGTCCCATTTCCACTCGTGCACCATTACGGTTGAAGTAGCCACGATGGCACTTGATGTTCACTTTTTACTTGTTGACAAATCAAACACTTGGTTACAAATTCGAAATGTCCCTTTTCATACACGCCACCAATACAATTTCTTTAAATCATTACACATTTTTGTGCTACGGTGGTGAATCGATAAACGACCATCGTGCGCCTCATGTAATATTTTACGAATCAATTCATCGTTTTTGGTACACATATTACGTCTCGAAACATCAAATAGTCGTCTGTCCAACTCGAAAATCTGAGACGTAACCTGATTCACATTGAGTTCTCTTGGTCCGCAACTCACTATCATTATTTTGAGCATCACAAATCAACTAAAGAAATAACGGTCTAGCCCTCATCTCTGCTAAGATTGACCCGTCATCAGACAACGCTAACCCCATATTCATGGCTCTCAAGGTAAAAAGAAATTTTCTGCTCAAGGCGTCAGCAACTACATTTGCTTTTCCCGATGATAATCAATCACGGATCATAATCCTTTAATAATTCAAGCCATCTTGATTTGTCGCAGATTCAAATCCTTTTGATTCATCAAATACTTCAAACTTTTGTGATCGATAAAGATTCGGCATTTTTCACCATACAAATAATGTCGCCAAATCTTCAAGGCAAAAACAATAGCAGCCAATTCCAAATCATGTGTAGGATAATTCTTCTCATGCGGTTTTAACTGTCTCGAAGCATAAGCTACCACTTTACCCTCTTGCATCAACACACATCCAAGGCACATCAATGATGCATCACTATAAATTACGAACTCTTTTCTGGTTGGGCTGTACCAAAATTGGTGCTTGATCAATCGTGCTTTCAACTTTTCAAAACTCTGCTGACATTTATCAGCCCATTCAAACTTAACATTCTTTTGCAGCAACTTAGTCATAGGAGAGGCAATCATCGAAAATCCTTCAACAAAACGTCTGTAATATCCGGCTAAGCCTAAAAAGCTTCTAACCTCGGATACATTCTTTGGCGGTTTCAATCAACGATCGCAGAAATCTTGCTTGGATCCACCCGAATACCATCACCAAACTATATGTCCCAAAAATCCGACTTCACGAAGCGAACTCACTTTTACTAAACTTGGCAAACAGTTTCTTTTCTCTCAAGATCTACAATATGGTTCTCAAGTGTTCGGCATGTTCAGATTTATCCAGAGAATATATTAAAATGTCATCTATGAACACTACTACAAACTTATCCGGATATGGCGAAAGATCCGATTCATTAAGTCCATAAATATAGCTGGAGCATTTGTTAAGCCAAAAGGCATCACAAGAAACTCATAATGTCCATACCTTGTCCTAAAGCGGTTTTGGTACATCCGACTCTTTAACTCTCAACTGGTAGTAACCGGACCTTAAATCGATCTTTGAAAACACTTGTGGCCCTTTTTAACGATCGAATAAATCATCAATCCTCGGCAATGGGTATTTGTTCTTTATAGTCACCTTATTAAGTTGACGATAATCAATACAAAGTCTCATTGAACCATCCTTCTTCTTTACGAACAATCTTGGAGCACCCGGGGAGAAAACTCGGTCTCACAAATCTCTTATCTGTTAATTCCTGTAACTGAGCCTTCAATTCTTTTAATTCAGTCGGAGCCATCCTATACTGAGCAATCGAGATCGGGACGATGCACGCAACAAATCAATGGCAAACTCTATCTCTCTGTTCGGAGGTAACCCAGGCAATTCCTCTGGAAATACATCTGGAAATTCACAGACTATTGGTACTGACTCAAGCTTCAATTGAGGCAACTCAGCATTCATTACATAAGCCAGATAAGCTTCACACCCTTTTCTCATGTATTTCCGTGTGCACACATGTGCGAAATTACCATAGGCAATTTATTTGATTAAATCGGTTTCAACCCACGAAATTTCTCCATTTTCACATTTCAACTCTAGTGTCTTTTGTTTGCAATCTACTTTAGCATCATACAAGGTCAACCACTCCATTCCCAATATAACGTCAAACTCACCAAATGGTAATAGCATCAAATTGGCCGGAAAACAGTGACCTTGAATCATTAATGGGCAATTCTTGCAAACCTTATCAACTAGCACATATTGGCCTAAAGGGTTCGACACTTTAATCGTAAACTCGATAAACTCAACGAGCAACTTTTTATTAGATACCAAATTCATGCAAACATAGGAATGAGTGGACCGGGATCAATCAATGCAATAACAACGATATCATAGAGAGAAAAATGTACCATAATGACATCGGGAGATGATGCATCTTCTCGGCACACGTATAGCATAAGCTCTAGCAGTGCTCTAGCTTCGATCTTGCCATCGAATCTTTCATCGCAGTTTTTTCGCTAGTCCCACCTCCGGTATTTCTCGGTGGTCTACCCCTACTAGCGGTGGTATTACATCTAGCACTCTGAATTTCTTCTTTAACTTTCTCCGGACAATCTCTAATAAAATGTCCGCGAGAACCTTATCTGAAACAAGCTCGCTTTCGTTTCCCCAACACTCACCATAATGTTGCTGCCACATTGCGACACATTCGAGCTTTCTAGGTCATATATTACCTACACTTGCCACCAAGTAGCTTGAGCTTTAGACCCCGAATACGCTCTACCACGATCTCTGTGTGAATCCCCAATTGAAACTGTCATTCGAGGATTTGCCTCTTTGGACCTCTTTGATTGTGACCGAAATGGCTTGTTTATCGGTCTTTTCTAGCATCTCGAGCCTCCATAGCAGACTTTTCTTCTTTCTTTGTTCAATTCTTCACTTTAAGGGCTCGATCAACCAATACTACAAATTCTTTCAAATCTAAAATTCCTACCAAAGACTTTAATGTCCTCATTCAGCCCATCTTTCAAATCTTACGCACATATTGGCCTCGGTGGACACACATTCCTGAGCATACTTGCTAAGTCTCACAAATTCGCGTTCATACTGCTGCTGGACATCTTGCCTTGCTTTAACTCAAGGAACTCCTTCCGTTTTTGATCAATAAATCGTTGACTTATGTATTTCTTTCTAAATTCCTCTGGAAAAAGTCCCAAGTAACTCTTTCTTTTGGCACCACTCACTACCTAGTCTTCCACCATTGGTAGGCGAATCTCTCAAAAGTGATACAGCACACTTTAAGCATTCCTCGGGTGTACATGAGAGCTCATCAAATACACGGGTAGAATTTTCAAGCCAGAATTCCGCTTTCTCAGGATCATCATCGATCTTTGCTCTAAACTCTTCGGCCCCTTGTTTTCGAATCTTGTCAACTGGAGGCTTGCTCGTCCTTACCAAATCTATGCCTTGAGCAGCTATAGGAATCGTCTGAGGTATAGGAGGGGGTGGAGGAGGTTGAGCATTTGGATTTGCTTGAATAAATTCAGTATACCAATCGTTCATCCTTTGGAGGAAGGCATCCCGAGCCTCCTCTCCTTGCCTCAATGTCTCAGATCTACTTTCCACAGGCGCGGTCCCTTGTGCAGGAGCCGGCGCATTACTAGCAGCATCATCAGCCGCAGTTCCTTCAGGATCCATTACTATATTAAAACAAAACACAGTTTAGAATAATCAGGAGTCACCACACTATCACAATATTTTTATGGCATGTATAGCTAGACTTTTACACACAATTTATTAGTCCGAGAACCGACTAAACCTGGCTCTGATACCACTAAATGTAACACCCCTTACCCGTTACCATCGCCGGAACAGGGTGCAGGGTATTACTAAACATAGCACATATCATTAAACAAAAACCGAAATAGAATTATGTCATCTAATTTAATAGTGTATTGTCATAACATATGTCTTGAACAATATTAGCCAACTTTAATGGCCTATACAACGTAGTTGATCAAATCTTGTAGCCAATATATTTTAAACCTAGGCAATTATGACACATAACAAAATAATTAAGTCTACTATACATGCCATAATTCAAAATATTTAGTTCAAATACCTAAAGTATTGATAGTGCGTGCGGATCTTCTCGATCCTTAACTCCCGAGCAACTGAAGGACACTATAAAACAGAAGAGAGAAAACAAAGTAAACTTATAGCTTAGTAAGTAGGTAAGTAAATATTAATGAGAGAATCTAAATATGTTTATACAACAATTCAAGTATATCCACTACAATTTCAATATTCACTCCAATTTGATTAATGCTGTCTCTGTGCATCATGTTCGCTAAATAAATCATATTTCGAGTTACGAAACTCAAAATCCAATTCCGTAAATTTTCCTTGAAAATAGACTCATATACCTATTAACTAATTTTTTTCTAGAATTTTTGGTCAAGCCAATTAGTACAGTTTATTAGTTAAAGTTTCCCCTGTTACACAGCTCAACTGATCTGACCTCTGTTCACTACGAATTGAATTTCTCCCAGTACACAATTCGAATAACCATGAAATCTATTTCATTTAAAACTAGATTCAATAAGGAGTTTAGGCATATAAACTATATTTCTTAATTTGTTTTGTACAATTTTTAATGATTTTTCAAAGTTGGAACAGGGGACCACGTAGTTATTCTGAGCCAGTCACACAAAATTGTAAATATCTCAAAATATAGAATTCTTTTGCTTGTCTTGTTTCTTTTATATAGAAATAGACTCATTAAGATTTAATTCCACATCTCATTCAACCTCTAATTAAATTCCTTCTATTTTTGGTGATTTTTCAAAATCACGTCACTGTTACTGTCCAAAACAGATTTAATGCTACTTTCATTCTTTCACCCATTCTTTGCACCAACCTCATTTTTAACTTACATATATATATGCTACAAATCAATTTCATCACATTTCATATAGCACAAGTGTAGGTCCATGACTACAATCTCACCACTAAGTCATCCCGTTGAACAAGTCGGATCAATTTTCGATTTTAATGGTCTCAGCACACAGCTCCACCATCATACTTCATTTAATTCGGCTCTCTTGTACACATAGTGAACACTTAGTACCACTCATGTGACCTAGCCGATTTGTCCCGTAGCTCTCTTGTCTACATGGTGTCCTTCACTTGGAACCACACATGCGACCTAGCTACATTTATCTCTTCCGTAGCTCTCTTGTCTACATGGGATACTTCCTCAGATCACACATGTGACCTAGCTACTACATAGCATCGTGTAGCTTTCTTGTACACATGATGTGCACTCGGCATCATACATGTGACCTAGCTACACTCCATCAATATTATTGAACTCTTCCGAATGTTCAACCGGGATCTCTCTCTCTATTACTTATTTCCATTCTTCCAATGATCTATTTATATTTTAACATCCGCTAATATATTCACATAATAAACTGAAATGTAAGAATATACATGAAATTAATGTAATATTTACGTACAAACTTACCTCGGTACAAAATGTGGAATTTTTGCAATTTAGTCCAAAGCCTTTTCTTTTCCCCGTTCGAGATCGATTCCACGTCTTTCTTGATCTATAATATCACATTTAGCCCAATAATTAATCACACTATTCATATGAGTCCAAAAATCATATTTTTACGAATTTATATTTTGACCCCTAAACTTTTGCATATTTGCACTTTTGCCCCAAGGCTCGGAAATTTAATTTCAGCCCTTATTCCTATGTTTTATGACATACTGAACATTTTTCTCTTCTACAACAACATCAAATTCTCACTCTAACATATAGTTATGAACAATAAGTATTTTTTCCGATTATGGCGTTTTACTCGTTTTTACGAAAAATCACTTAGCAAAAGATGTTTAACACAATCTCAAACTTCATATTCTACCATAAAACATCAAAATCCATGCATATCATCCATGGGTAAATTTTTAAACATAAACCCTAACTCGAAATAATGGTGGAAATAGGTAAACCGAGCTACGAGGATTTCAAAAATGTAAAGAACATTAAAAACGAGGCTCGAATTCACTTACTATGAAGCTTGAAAGTTGAAGAAACCCTAGCTATGGAGGAGAGGAAAATTCGGCAGCAACTAATGAGGAAGATGATCAATTTTGTGTTATTTTTCCCATTTTATTTCATTTAATATGCAAATGACCAAAATGCCCTTACTACTAAACTTTCTAAAAATTCCATCCATGCCCTAAATTTTGTCCATAGACTTAAAATTGGTCAAATTGCCATTTAAGACCTCCTAATTAATATTCCAAAGCAATTTCATACTAAAAACTTCTAGAATGCAAATTTTGCAACTTATTCAATTTAGTCCCTACTTTCAATTTAAGCACTTTAGGCATAGAATTTTATCACGACATTTTCACACAATCACATAATCATATCATAAACCTCAAAATAATTATAAAACAATTATTTCTATCCCTGATTTGTGGTCAAAATATCACTATTCCGATTAGGCCCTAATTCGGGTTGTCACATGTAGTGCTTGTCGAGCGAGCTTGCAAAGCCGAAGAGCTCGGTAAGGAGAAAAGAAAAGCTGAAATGGGAGCCAAAGAGTTTCGTAAGAGATCATCGGGAAAGCCCTTTCAACAGTCATCGAAGAAATTTAGAGATGATTCTGGCCGATCCAAAGACACTTCGGGTTTTTCAAGACGAGATCGCGATCGACCTCCTGTGAGTACAAGAGTCACTTCGGTTGCCAGTGTGGGAAATGATCGTCGGGACAGGTCAGAGTGTCAGCATTGTGGAAAATGGCATTCGGGGAGTTGTAGATCCCATGATCGCTCCTGCTATAAGTGTGGATCAGCTGATCACTTTATCAAGGATTGCCCGAGACTGTCTGAGTAGAATGTAAATCAGAGTGGGAAACCGGGTGCTACTACTGCTCGAGGTAGACCATCTAGAAATGCGAGGAATGCTAGTGGAGGTCAGAGAGGATCTAGAGATGTTACAACCAGATCTGAGGCTCGTGCTCCAGCTAGAGCTTATGCTATACGCGCACGCGAGGATGCCTCTTCGCCAGATGTGTTATTACGGTACTTTTACTCTCTTTGATCTTGATGTGATTGCTCACGATAGACCCCGGTTCTACTCATTCATATGTATGTGAAACCTTAGCATCCAGTAAGACTCTACCTGTTGAGTCTACTGAGTTTGTAATTCGGGTGTCAAATCCCTTGGGTCGTTACGTGCTTGTCGACAAAGTGTGCAAGAAATGTCCCCTAGTAATCCGAGGTTCTGTTTTTCCTACCGATTTGATGCTTTTACCGTTTGACGAATTTGATGTTATCCTCGGTATGGATTGGTTGACCGTACATGATGCAATTGTAAATTGCAAAAGAAAAACCATCGATTTGAGATGTGTAAATAACGAGATAATCCGAGTCGAGTCTACCAACTCGAATAGGTTGCCGTGATAATATCGTCGATCTTTGGCTCAAAAATGTGTAAGAAAGGGTGTGAAACATACCTTGCGTATGTCTTGGATGACAAAGAGTTAGAAAAGAAGCTTGAATCATGCGGTGGTTTGTGAATACCACGATGTTTTTCCCAAAAATTACTGGGTTTACCACCGTTCGGGAGGTAGAGTTTGGCATCGAGCTTGTCTTGGGGACTACACCGATTTCGATAGCTCCGTGTCGTATGGCACCAACGAAATTAAAGGAACCGAAAGCTCGGTTGCAAGAGTTGACGATAAAGGTTTCGCTCGACCAAGTTTCTCACCTTGGGAGTGCGCCCAGTTTTGTTTGTGAAAAGAAGGACGGAACCATGAGGTTGTGCATTGACTATCGTCAGCTTAATAAAGTGACAATAAAGAATAAATATCCATTACCGCGTATTGATGATTTGTTTGATCAACTGAAGGGAGCCTCGGTGTTTTCAAAGATAGATTTAAGATCGGGTTATTATCAGCTGCGAGTTCGAGATTCGGATATACCTAAAACTGCTTTCAGAACGAGATACGGCCACTATGAGTTCTTAGTGATGCCGTTTGGGCTCACTAATGCCCTTGCGGTATTTATGGATTTGATGAATCGAATCTTCAGACAATATTTGGACCGGTTTGTAGTTGTGTTTATTGATGACATCTTGGTCTATTCAAGAGATGAGACCGAACATGCTGAGCACCTGAGATTAGTGTTGCGAACTTTACGGGATAAGCAGTTATATGCTAAGTTCAGTAAGTGTGAGTTCTGGTTAAGAGAGGTTAGCTTTTTGGGTCATGTGGTATCCGCATCGGGTATTCGAGTTGATCCGAACAAAATTTCAGCCATACTTAACTAGAAGCCTCCGAGAAATATTACAGAGGTTCGGAGCTTTTTGGGACTTGCCGGCTACTACCGAAGATTTGTAAAAGGTTTCTCGATGATAGCCACACCAATGACGAAGCTACTTCAAAAAGATGTTAAGTTCGAATGGACGGAAAAATGTCAGAAAAGTTTTGATCAACTGAAAACTTATTTGACTGAAGCTCCAATTTTAGTACAGCCCAAATCAGGCAAGGAATTTGTCATTTATAGTGATGCCTCACTACTTGGGTTGGGTTGTGTATTGATGCAAGAAGGTCGAGTTGTGGCATATGCGTCGAGACAATTAAAGCCACATGAGAAAAATTATCCGACCCATGATCTCGAATTAGCTGCCATCGTATTTGCTTTGAAAATATGGTGACATTACTTATTTGGTGAGAAGTGCCATGTGTTTTCGGATCATAAAAGTCTCAAATATTTGATGACCCAAAGAGACTTAAATCTACGACAAAGACGTTGGCTCGAGTTGTTAAAAGATTATGAACTTGTCATTGACTATCACCCGGGAAAGGCTAATGTGGTTGCGGATGCTTTAAGTCGTAAATCACTATTTGCTTTACGAACGATGAATGTACACTTGTCTGCTCTATCCGACAATGTGTTAGTGGCGGAATTAAAGGCCAAACCAGTGTTAATGCATCAAATTCGTGAAGCTCAGAAAGTCAATGACGAATTGGTTGCAAAACGGGTGAATGTGTTCGAATATGGAATCGAGTTTCAAATTGATGATGACGATTGTTTGAGGTTGAAGTCGGTTATGTGTTCCAAGAAATTCGAACTCATTTCGATGATTCTGAGCGAAGCTCATTGTAGCCGAATGTCAATTCACCCGGGGAGTACGAAAATGTACAACGATCTGAGACGTCAGTTTTGGTGGCATGGTATGAAACGAGACATTTCTGATTTTGTTTCGAAGTGTTTAGTATGTCAGCAGGTGAAGGCGGAACATCAAGTGCCTCTGGGTTTACTTCACCCATCATGATACTCGAATGGAAGTGGGATCGAGTCACGATGGATTTTGTATCCAGGTTGCCATTGTCTACAAGTAAGAAAGATGCAATTTAGGTTGTTGTTGATAGATCGACTAAATCGGCTCATTTTATCCCCGTCGTGGATTTTTCATTGGATAAATTAGCCGAATTGTATGTTTCTCAGATTGTGAGATTACATGGGGTACCGATTTCTATTGTGTCGGATAGAGATTCGAGATTCACCTCGCGATTTTGGAAGAAATTGCAAGAAGCTTTGGGTACCAAGTTGCATTTCAGCACCGCTTTTCATCCACAAACCGATGGTCAATCTGAGCGGATAATTCAGATACTTGAGGATATGTTGAGATGTTGCATCCTCGAGTTCAGTGGTTCATGGGAGCGGTATTTACCTTTGATTGAATTCGCTTATAACAATAGTTTTCAATCGAGTATTAAAATGGCACCTTACGAGGCTTTATACGGGCGTAAATGTCGTACGCCATTGTTTTGGTCTGAACTCAGTGAAAGAAAAATTTTCGGAGTTGACTTGATTAAAGATGCTGAACAGAAAGTAAAAGTAATCCGTGAAAGTCTGAAGGCAGCCACAGATCGCCAAAAGTCGTACGCGGATTTGAAACGAAAACACATTGAGTATCAGGTGGGAGACAAAGTGTTTCTTAAAGTTTCACCTTGGAAAAAGATACTTAGATTTGGCCGTAAAGGCAAACTGAGTCCGAGGTTCATAGGGCCATATGAAGTATCCGAACGAATTGGTCCAGTTGCGTATAGATTGATTTTGCCCCCTGAACTTGAAAAGATTCACAACGTCTTTCATGTTTCGATGCTTCGACGTTATAGATCTGATCCATCACACGTAATTAATCCATCAGAAGTTGAAATTCAATCCGATATGAGTTATGAAGAAGAACCGATTCGTATCCTAGCTCGTGAAGTGAAAGAGTTGCGAAACAAAAGGGTTCCGTTAGTAAAAGTATTATGGCTCAAACACGGGATGGAAGAAGCTACTTGGGAACCCGAGAACTCTATGAAAGAGCGATACCCAAACCTATTTACCGGTAAGATTTTCAGGGACGAAAATTTCTTAAGTGGGGAAGAGTTGTGACAGCCCTAAAGTGACCCTAGTCGGAGAGCGGTTTCAGGACCACTAAACCGAGTCACCGAATTATTTGAATATAATATTTACTATCTAAAATATGTGAATTTTGAATGTGTGAAAGTTTTAAGTTTCGATTTAGTCATTTGAATGTGAATTTAGTTAATAGGACTTATGAGTGACACTTTTGAAATATGATAGGTTAATCTAAAAGGACTTATTAGTTCAAGTTATAAAAAAACCAAGGATTTGCATGTCAAATTTCCACTATTGAGAGTAGTGGCAGGCCATGATGGATTATGTGCATATAATATGTATTTATTTATTAGTTAGTGGCTTTCTATATTATAAAATAATAAAAAGAAAAAAAAGATATTGGATAATAAGGAAATTGAAGGGTGATGAAAACAAAGTTGAGTGTTCTTCCTTGTTGGCCGAATGTGAAGAAGAAAAGGGGGGAGAAGAGCATTCGGTAGCGCTAAGCTAAAATTAAGGTCAGAATTTATGTTATTTTTTTTAAAGTTAAGGTTAAGCTTGAATGAAATGCTAAGTTATATTAGGGAACCGTGTTGAATTTTGATTGTGGGAATTGATAATGGCTTTCGGCTATGATGCCTAATAAGTGAAATGGTGGTTATTCATGTTAAATTTAGATCAATAATGGTAGAGGAGTGTTTGATTTATGCAAAGGATCATATATGAGCATTGGGTACCAAAGGAAAAGAATCGGTTACCTATTTATTGTACTAAGGCCGAATGTAAATGTGATTGGGTTTGAGTAATTTACATGTTTAAAGAAAAAAAAATTTGTTGAAGAGAGAAAGGTTTAAGTAGTCAAATTATCATTTTAATGTTTGTGAGTACAATGGCCAAGCTTTAAATTGTCCAAAGAATGAACCTAATGCCGTATGAATGATTGAAAGGAATGAATTGGAGGTTGGATTATGTTAAGATTCGGCCTTGTACATGAATACTAAGGGTTTGATGTTTTTGTGATTTTTTGAAAGGTAAATGAGGTTATACACAAGATAAATACTAAGTCTTTGGATGACTTGTTTTAGTGAGGTTCGACCAAGGACCTTAGGTGCAATTTTATTCGGTTTAAGTAGAAGTAAACGAGACCGGTAGAGATGTAGTAATATATATATATGATATTGTATATTCGGCCACGTAGTTTGTATATGTATATGAAATTATATTTTGATTCATGAGCTTATGTATATGTATACATGTGTATTAGGTTTTATAATGACATATTAGCTTTTGAAAATGGAACATTAAGTTATTAACTTAACCATGTGAGCATTCGGCCAAAGACTATGGGCTTGCTAAATTGATTTAAGTGAAGAAACTATGATAGAGAAATATGACTAAATTGTGAACCTTGACAATTTAAATTATGCATTTGACTTGTGTACCAACCTAGGATGATATGAGTTTCTATATGAAGTTAGATAGTGATGATGAAATTCAATAATGCATGATGTTTATATAGTATTGAGCAAGATCATTGTACTTAAATTGTATGACATACATATATTGAATGGAATTGCCCAAGCGAAAAATAATTAAATGAATTTATTTGTTTAAAATTAAGCTCAAGAGCAAAGGGGAGCTAAATCCGATAAAGGAAAAGAAAAGGTGGTCGAATAGCCGTCGAAGTCGCTCGACAACACCCGAGGTAAGTCTTTGAGTAATGGAGCCTAGATTACGATTCAATTAGATCATGTTTTAAGTAAATCAAAATCATGCTTTAGTATATAGTTATTGAGCCGAAAATGATATTGCTTGATAAGTGATTTGTGTTGGAATTCTAATTATGAAATCGAAATATAGACATGTCATGATTTATTTCTATGTGCATGGATATTCGGATGATATCCGGGCTGAGTCCCGAAGGCATTTGTGTGAGCTACCACATCCGGGCTAAATCCCGACGACATTTTGTACGAGTTACCATATCCGGGCTGAGTCCCGAATGCATTTGTGCGAGCTACCACATCCGAGCTAAATCCCGACGACATTTTGTACGAGTTACCATATCCGGGCTGAGTCCCGAAGGCATTTGTGCGAGTTACCATAACCGGGCTAAGTCCCGAAGGCGTTTGAGCACGTAGCTATGTCCGGTCAAATCCCGAAGGTACTTGGTTTGGGGAATGAATGGTTTTGCTGTAATAGTTCAATTAATACACTCGAAAAGTCCCAATGGATGAGGTATGTTTCGAATATGCATCGAAATAGTTGATTCCGTTAAAACAGTATTCGCTCCATCAATTAATCAGCTTCCGGCTTTTAGTTAATTTGATTTTCTTATGCATGAATATAAGGATTGGAAATGTGAAGTAGGTATGATTTTGAGGATATGTGAGAATGAAATTATTTGTTTAGTCATATGAATGCTATATTTCAGTTGTGCACAATTTCACTACTCAATCTTACTAAGCATTAAACGCTTACTCCGTTTCTTTGATTTTTGTTTTATAGATTTTGGTTCGTCAGTTATCAGATTCGGGATTGTCACAGTCGAAGTCATCCACACTATCAAAGCTCCTTTTTGGTACATTTTTGGTTGAACTTTGAAATGGCATGTATAGGACTACCCTTTTTGATAATGGTCATGCACCTTTTGGAATTTGTATAAATTTGGTTAGCCATGCGAAAATGGCTTGTGTTTATATTTGAATCATAATATTATAATCATTGTGTATGTATATGGTTATCGAGAAGTACGGATATGTTTGGCAATGATTGACCATTGGGATGGTTAATCACAATCATAAATTGTGCTATGTATGCTATAGGATTAGTTAAATCATGGAAACTAGGCAATAGTTAAAGCCTACCCAAAAGTCGAGATCGACAGCATCAAAGGTGTAAATTTGAAAAATCGTTAAAATTTGTAAGAATGGAGTTAAATAGTGAATAAATTATGTAATCGAACCTTGATGAATCTAATTTCATATAGAAGAAACGAAATGGCCATATGAGTCTGATTTTACGAGATATTTAGGTTTTCGTGAAACAGGGCCAGAGCGATTTCTGGATCCCCTGTTCTGACTTTGGAAATTTACTATAAATTAATCAGAGATAATTAGAAGTCATGCCCTATATGTATAAATTCCTTTTTGAGTCTAGTTTCTTTAGAAACAAACAGCATAAGATTTAAAGTTTTTTACAGGGAGATACCTAAGTCGCAATGCATGTAGGTCCGAGAAGTCGAACCCTGTAATAGGGGTGACTTTATCTAATAAACTGTACTGTTCGGCCCAATCAAAAATTCTAGAAAAAAATTTATAGATGTTTATATGAGTCTAGTTTCAGGAAAAATTTACGAAATAAATTTTAGATCTTCGGAACTCGAGATATGATTTTTAAAGCAGCGGTGATGTAGTTAGCTAGCAGGTCTGAATTTAAAATGAACCGTGTAAGTCAATGAAATAAGTTCGTAAGTAACTTGTGTTCGTTTCTGGTAATGGCCTCGGGCTTGGGGCGCTACAGTTGTCAAGTAACTGCAGCACATGCCGGTATACTCAGCCATCGGTAGGACATACAGGACCAGCACCCGGATCACATAATCACAATAGTCCCTAATGACATGTCACTAGTATCCAAATCTATTCCTAAGGTTCAACCGGGATTTCTAATGTCGAATCGTTGTCGAATCATTTTTGAACATGTCTGAAGTCTCGTATTCACAATTTATGCAATATCAAAGCATTTAAAATACATTTATAATGAAACTTATTACATACGAACTTACCTCGGATGCTAAAACAGTGAAACAAGTCAACTATTCCGTAACATTGTTTTTTCCCGATCTAAGTTTGTATTTCACGTTTATTGATCTAAATATAATCAAAATTAACTTATTTAATCATCTCTCTATTCAATTTAGTCCAAAATTCACTTTAAGATTCTTTTACACGTTTGCCCCTAATATTTCACAACTTTTACAATTTAGTCCTTATTTCATAAAATCACAAATTAATGTAATTTAAGACTAACCCATGCTAGCCGGATTACTATTATGTCCCTAGCAGCCCATATGTTTCATTTATTTCACATTTTAACCACAAATTTCCACATTTCACAATTTAATCCCTAATTTGCATTTTCACTAAAAATCACTTAACAAAACTTGTATAACTATTATCAAACATTCATAATCTATCATTAAAAATCAAAACACTCATGTATTCATCAATGGAAACTTCTAAAATCTTTAACAGTTTTGCAAAATAGTCCATGGGCTAGCTAAACCTAGCTGCAACGATCTTAAAAACATAGAAATCATTAAAAACGTGACAAAAGAGGACTTACAATTGAGCTAGGAAGCTTGGTCGAATGAAAAAGCTCAACAATGGCTTCTAGAAATCTACTTTCAGTTGAATATGGAGAAAATAAAGATGATAATTGGCTTTGTTTTATTTATTTTATGTTTATTAACTAATATACTAATTTAACCTTGATTAAAAACCATCAAAATTCATGATAATATGTCCATATAGGTCCACTCATGTTTCAAATGGTCTAATTTCAACATAAGGACCTCTAAATTAAGATTCCATAGCTATTAGATACCTTTAGCTAATAAAAATCCACTTTTACACTTTACGCGATTTAGTCCTTTTCTCAAATTAACTAATCAAACGATAAAATTTCTTAACGAAAATTTTACACAAACATATTATCACGCTATAGACATTAAAATAATAATAAAATAGTTATTTCAACTTCAAATTTGTGGTCCCAAAACCACTATTCTGATTTAACTAAAAACGGGCTGTTACACTCCATATCATGTAGATTTATGCGAAGGAAGACCCCATGTAAAAGAAATATAGTTTGGTTTTTGTTAGCCAAAGAATACAATGATGAGAAAAAATTGGAAGCTTCTAACTGAAGTTCATTATCATCATAACACCAACCACCATCGATCTTCAAAGCAAAGATCCTATTAAACTTACGCTTGGATAGAGTTTTGTTAGGAAAGAACTTGGTGTTTCTGTCTCCTTGTTGAATCCAATCTACCTAGGATTTTTGCAACCAAAGTAGCTCTCCTTCATCAAGAAATTTTTCAAATTCAAAACGCAGGTCCATTTCAAGATTCAAAAGAAACTTTGAGTACTTATGATCCAGAGCAGCTTAGACACTTTTGATCTAACAAGCCAGCAAACGCTTTCTAATGGCAATATGTCCATACACTTCTTTATTCCACTTTTTTAGATCTGCAATAAGAGAAACAAGAATGGTTGGCATATCTAAACTCGTTTTCCAACTATACCGAACAAGTTGCAAGAGGGAAGGGTGTTAGATCTAAGAAGCCAAAAAATGAAATGGCCTGTTGTACCGAATATAACTCGTCGACTGAGAAGAGATTAAAATGGGACGATGATCTAATTTAAGCAGAGGAAGGTGAAAAAAATAGTGTCTGGGAAAGAAAAAAACCACTCATTATTCCCAATTGCCCTGTCCAACCTTTCAAAATCAACACCTCTTTGCCAAGTAAATTTCGAACCTTTAAAACCAAGGTCCCGTAATCCATTATCTTAAATGAATTTCTAGAACAACTTACAACTTGAGATTGTTGGCTGACCCCTTCTCTTCTCAACCGATGATAAAATTAAGTTAAAGTCCCCTAACAATCCCAAGGGTCCTTAATCAATTGAACTAAGTGATCTAACCTTTCCAAAGAAAACTACGTAATCGCTTGTCTGGGCTACCATAAACGAAAGCCACAAACAAATTCTGAAAAATTGAGTTCTTCTTGATGTAGTACTATACGAACTGTCGATCATTATAAATAACATGAACCTGAACACTCTTTTTCTAGCAAACTCACAAACCTCCGGAGAAGCTTTGGGCTTCAATCCTATGTGAGTAATCAAACTCAAGCTTGGAGATAATTTTATCAGCCTTTAGACCATTAATTCTAGTCTCAAGAAAGGCTGCAATCTCAAAATCATAATCAAGCAAATAAATTCTAACTACTCTAGCAAATATAGGAGTAGCTCCCCCTTGACAATTCCACACGAAAACATTCGGTAACATCATAATCAAAAGGAAAGAAGAATACTAATTAATTTTAAATAAAAGAAGCACCAGCAATGCTAACCTCTGATAGCCCTCCATTCACATACATAAGTTCACTATTCAACATATCAGTTCTAATATTTTCTGTAATTTTGAACATCACATCAGATATTGGGATACGAGCAGGAACCTGGACTTTGAATTTGTTACCCTTACCCTTGAGTAAATATTATTTTTAAACAAATTGATCAACCTTTAATCCCATTTTCTGCACCCTTGTCGTCCTTCCCTTCTCCTCTCTTCCTCTCTTTTCAATTTTTCTTACTTTCATCGTTGCTGTCACCGCCCATAACTTCTTGATCTACCATCTTTTTCTTTCCTTTTTTTCCACAAGATCTTGTACCATTTTGTTCTCAATATCACTGCCATTTTCCCCTTAATTTTCCATCCCTAAATTTGAAATTTAGGATCCTTAAGATCGATTCCCATTGTTGCCAAGAAATGCTATTACTACCCCTATCACTTAGTTTGTGTAAGTTTTTTTTTTAAGTTTCTTGATCAATCTTGTGAGTTAAAAGCCTAAAATTTTAGATCCAGAATTTGAGAAATTTTTACTAATTTAAATGGAATTTTTCCACCTTTTTAAGTGATCTTAAAGGTGGTTTTTAATTTGACCCTATGGACAAGAAAGGGGGTTATTACTTCTTTAAGTTTTCCCATATTTTTCTAGAATTATCTTGGGTTCTTCAATCCCTCCTAGTCAGTCTTTAATCATGTGTTAATTAGGAAAAATAAATCTTAATCAATCAACAATTCAGATCTGACAATTCAGGAAGTGTATGTGCGGTTGACTATAAACTGGTTTATAGTTCTGGTTTAGATATTGGGAAAAGATTGTTAATTGATTAAATAAATAATTATAATCATGGATTAGCTACTTATTTTAAATTATTCAAATTTGTTAAGTGCCGACTTAAATGCCCCAAACCAATAGTGAAGTTGAAAGACATTCGCACGTACGGTTTGCATAAATCAGTGTAAGAAATCTAACTAGTTTGGATTCGAAAAATAGTTATAATTGTAAAAATTGGATTGAACTCATAAATGGGTGTTTGGGGGATGTTTAGTAGGTGTAACAATCGATTTTAATGCTAATTTTTATTTTAGGTTACTTTTAAAGCTTATTAGAGAAATTGCGAGATTTACAAATGTGCTGTAGAAGAGAAAAAAATATGCTGTGGGTCCTAACTCAAAAACTTGATTGTTAATAATGATTTTAATGATATAATTGATGGTTTAGCTTTCTGGTCGAGCTTGGCTAAATAGCTAAGTAATAAAATTTGTATGTGGTCGAACCAGGTATGTTTTGAGTCTTAACTATTTGGCATGTTATCAAAGTTGCTAGTTTGATTGATTGATTGCATGATTAATATTATTGTGAAATGTTAGTTAATGTGATGTATGATTGGTTGCATGATTCTGAATTAAAATATGGCTTATGCATGATATATTCATACGAGTAATTTGTTATGAAATGTTTGAATGATTACTATACATGCACACAGAAAAATTTTGTAAGAACGCATGAACATGTGATTTGTTTAATGATACCACCTGAATGGTAAATCAAAAAGGGATCCATGATCCTATTCACTAATATTATTTGATAATTCGGGGGCACATTGCACATGCCAATAAATTGTGAAAGTATTGAATTCTAACTATATATGAGATTGCATGACATATTGTATGTGCATTGCAGTGGTTGACGGAGAAGCTCCGTGGAGTACGGCAGCATGTTAAGTCTGCATTTATTTGTAGTTAGTGCACTGCACCAAATTACTATGGAGATTGGTTATTTCATCCCATTATTCGTTATTCGGCATATTTTATGCATTTATGATTATTTGATGGTTTTACCACATCGAGCTTTGCCTGTATTCATTGGAGTTTAGTATAGGGGTTTTGGGAAACTCGTAGTGTGTAGCGGATGGTTGGGGTAGGAACTCACATGTGCATTCTATCATGATCATGGTTCATTAAAATATTTTTATAGTTGTTTGATTGTGATTTTGGATTCATGTGAAAATGCTTGGATGTATGCTAAATGCTTATTTGTTTAGACTCACACTGAACTTGTTAAGCCCACACCATTACCTCAACTTCTCAGGTAATGAACGAAATTAGGAATGGGTTTGACATGCAGATGTATGACAGACTTCAGACTTCACATTTATTTTACATTAAATTTTATTTAAAGTTCCCTAAATTTATTCGGTTTTTGGACTATAATGTTATTTGAACCGTGGTTTGGGACAGTTTTTGTTTTGGGGATTTTTCATGCATGCATAGTTTCATACATGAGATTGATTATTTATTATATACTGAAAATGGATTAAGCATGTTACTGGGCTTAATTAATAATTGGGTTTTTAAACCGATTTTCTTTTTTTGCTGCAATTAAGATTGTAACAGCCCGATTTAAGGCCTACTCGGAATAGTGGTCTCGGGACCACAAATCTGAAGTAAGAAAAATTATTTTATTATTTTTAATGAGGTTATAGTATGATTTTATTGGTGCATGAAAAATTTGTTGAGCTAATTTTAATGTTTTCTAGTCCAATTTTGAAAAAGGACTAAATCGCATAAAAGGCAAAAGTTGTATTTTAGTACCCAAATGTGTTAATTAGCTTAGAGAAATTAAATTGAGGGTTTTTAAAGGGCAGTTAGACCCTTTTTAGGATGCTTGGCCGGCCATGGGAGACAAAATTGGTCAAAAAGTCCAAGTTGGTTGGGTTAGGTGGCTAATTTGACTAAAATAGAAATAAAATAAGAAAAGATGATATCACCTTCTCATATTCTTCTCTACCACCGAAAATATCAGCAAGAAAATGGTGTTTGAAGGCTGAAAACTTTCAGCAACTTAAGGCCCTCACAAGTAAGTGATTCTCACACCCTTTGTTGATGATTTTTGCATTTTTGAGACCCTTAAAGCATGGGCTTTCAAATAAGAGTAATATCTTGCAAAATGGTTAAGAGTTTAGAGTTTTTCCATGGATACATTTGTGATGTTTATTGAGTTTTTATGGAAGAATATGAGTCCTAGATGGGTTATGAACAACTTTTGTGAAAGGTGTTGGCATGAAAACACCTAAAGGGACTATTTTGCATAAGTTGCAAAATAGATGATAAGTGTGTGAAATGTTGAGAATTTGGGACTGCTATAGTAGTAAAAAGAGTTTATCTAGGCTTGAAATACAAATAAATTTGATAAAAATCGATTTTCGAGCATAGGGGCAAAATGGTCATTTGTCAAAGTTTAAGGGCAAAATGGTCATTTTACCAAAGGTGTGAATTTATGATTGTTTAATCCTAATTAGTGACTAAATGAGTGCATATTGTCATTATAGATCAAGATTTACCAAATTCGAACCTAGACCGAGGGAAGGCCAAGCAAACCGACTAAACTGAGTAGTTGAGTACTTTTTGTAAACCGAGGTAAGTTGTATGTAAATAATACAACTACACTGTTAATACTGGTATTCATATCGCCATTGTACTGATATTGTATGAATTGTTGAGTTATGAATTGAGAATGCATAGTAATATTTGAGATAATAGAAGTATCCCGTTAAAACATTAGGATACGAACTGGATATTTCTGCCAAGGCATTGGGTGGTTTGTCCGCCAGTGTAAGACATGCCTGGGACATGCTTCAGCCACATACTAAGAGCCAGTGTAAGACCATGTCTTGGACATGGCATCGGCATCCAGGCGAGGGCTAGTGTAAGACATGTCTGGGACATGCATCAACCATACTATGAGAGCCAGTGTAAGACCATGTCTGGGACATGGCATCGGCATAGAGATAGCCAGTGTAAGACCATGTATAGGACGATTCCTAATTCCTGACAGTTATAAATTAATTTTTTTATAGTAATGGATCCTGATAGAACCACGGTGGATAACGTGGAGAGTAATGCACCGGCTCCCGTAGAAGGGACCGCGCCAATAGAGAGTGAGCCCGTAAGTATTGGCCAAGGCGAAGGGGCTAGGGAAACCTATCTCCAAATGATGGATGCTTGGTATATGGAGTTTGTTCGTGCAAACCCGAACACTCCACCTCCCCCACCTCCTCCGATTCCTCAATATGCCCCAATGGCTCGCAAGGTGCGGATGTGTTCAGGCGAGAGATGCCTCTGGTAGATAAGATCCGGAAGCAAGGAGCTGAGGAATTTCGGGCAAGTGTAGATGATGACCCAGAGAGAGCAGAGTTTTGGCTAGAGAATACCCTGAGAGTATTTGATGAGCTGTCATGCATGCTTGAAGAGTGCGTGAAGTGTGCCGTGTCACTTCTACGAGACTCAGCTTATCAGTGGTGAAACACTTTCGTGTCGGTAGTACCGAGAGAAAGAGTAACTTGGGAATTCTTCCAAGGAGAGTTCCGAAAGAAGTACATTAGCCAGAGATTTATAGATCAGAAAAGGAAGGAATTTCTAGAGCAGAAGCAAGGTAATAAGACTGTGATAGAGTTTGAGCGGAAATTCGTGAAACTTAGCAAGTACGTGCGAGAATGCGTATCCACTGAAGCTACCATGTGTAAGAGGTTTGAGGATGGCCTCAATGAAGACATTCGGGTATTCGTGGGCATCCTAGAGTTAAGAGAGTTTGTAGTCCTCGTTGAGAGAGCGTGTAAAGCAGAAGAGTTAGTGAAATAAATGAGGAAAGCAGCCAGGGAGTCACGAGATTTAAAGAAAAGACAGATGGGGAAAGCGTATCAGTCCTCCTCTAAGAGGTCAAAAGAATTTACTACCCGATCGAATACTTCGGTAGGGTATTCGAATTGAAATAAGAATCAGCAGAACATGGCATCTAGAGCCCAAACTACTTCAGTTGCAAGTGTTGGTAGCGCTCGGCCAAATAGGCCGGAGTGTTCTCAATATGGAAGACGTCACTTAGGTGAATGCCGAGTAAATGAGTGGGGCTGTTTCAAGTGTGGGTCACTTGACCACTTTATCTGCGAGTGTCCTGAGATGGATGAGAGAGAGAGAAAACAAGATGCGAAAGCAAGCAGTGTTCCCTTGAGAGGTAGGCCTCAAAGAAACCCCGGGAATGGGACTGGTAGTAGGGGTGCACCGAGAGATACTGCGGTGAGGTCTGAAGGCAAAGCACCAGCGAAGACCCATGCAATACGAGCTTGAGAAAAGGTAGAGTTTCCAGATGTGATCACGGCTACCTTTTCTATTCATGATATAAATGTTGTCACTTTAATTGACCCGGGATCTACCCACTCTTACATATGTATGGATTTAATACCTCGTATAGACATGCCTATAGAGTCCACCAAGTTTGTTATGAAAGTCTCTAACCCGTTAGGCAAGCATGTATTAGTGAACCAAGTATGTAGAAATTGTTTTAACTAATATTAACTCTGTCAACCACAAGCATTCAGCAGGTGAGGTTCATATACACGAGTCATTTAATCATCTCATTTGTATGATATCAAACATTATCAAGTCACGATATAATATCAGAAATCATGAAAACATATACAAGTCATCAACAAGGCATCATAATCAAATAACAATTACATATCATCACCATGTCATTTAACCATTGAAAATCTACCTGATAAACGATATAAACAAATACGAATACGTGGTTATCTACTCAAGACACGCCAGAATGCTCAACCGAGCCAATCCAACTAAGAACACGCTTGGGCACCAAGTGCCTAGCTCGTATGCTAACATCCCTCCAAAAACATGCATGGGCACCAAGTGCCAAGCCCGTAGCCTTTACATCCACCCCTAAAAACACGTCAAAATCACTATAAATATAAACTCGGTAATCTGCAACAAATGCTAGACTCCGGTATATTCAGTGAATAATAACAAGTCAAGAATCATCATCTCATTACAAGGCAATCCCGTACGACGTGCAAAATAACCTATTGGCATGCCAATTGTATCCTATCTTATGTTCATCTGGGCTTGATACATAAAATCATGTAACACTTTACAGTTCAATTACATTTCTCACATTGAATCAATTTGATACAATTTAAATTATATATACACATATTCAACAAATCATAAATCACAAGTCGATATAGTATTATATATTATACTAAATTAAATAGTATGAACTTACCAAGGCTAAACAAAAAAAATTGCAATATCAGAGACTAATAAACAATTTTCTCCTTTTCACAATTATCCACCGACTATTGATCTAAACAATAATTTATTTCAATTATCAACTCAAATACTTAATAATAACCCATTTAATGCATATGACTTTTTTATTGACATTTTTTACAATTTCCCTAAACTTTTATATTTTATATAATTTAATCCTTAAAATCGAAACAAGTTCATTTTTCATAATTAAGCCCAAAACTATTATGTCGAATTCATTATCATCCTAAAACAACTCTCAAGTCATGAATTTTACAAGAAATTCATGCCATTTTCAACAATTTAACAATTTAGTCCCTAAACTCAAAACTAAGCAAAACCACTTTACAAATTAGTCCAAACTCATCATCAAGCTTCAAACCAAAGCATTAACATCTAAAAAGCTTCAAGAACATCAATGGCAAATTTTCAAAATTTTGAAAGTTTCAAAAAATAGCCCATGAACTAGATAGATTAAGTTACAACGATTTCAAAAACATAAAATGAGTGAAAAATGAGTGAAAATGAACTTCCACGCAAGTTTAAAAACAAGGCCGAAGGTTGGATGTTTAACAACAATGGTTTTCAGAGGTGAGATTTCAAAATGGAGAAGATGACAACTTATGCTTATGTTTTTAACTTTTATGCACACTTTAATAATGGCGCTGTTTGCTAAATTGAACCATTTCCTCAAATAATTTTAAAAAGTTGACATTTCCCTAATTTCTTTTCAATCGAAATATTGGAAAAAAAAAACAAAATAAATATATATACACACACACATATAGATAAAATCCATACATCTACTTATAACTCTTATTGACTTTTAAATAAAAAGAAACATGCTCTTAAGAGTTAGTTTACCATTGAGGTTGAAAAATGTTGTGAAAAAGTACTTTTCAAAAATTTAATTGGGTTTATCATCATGTCAATAAGTACTTTTGGAAAGATAAAAAGTCTATTTTAGACATGATATTGTAAAGCAAAAGATTTAACGACGGGATAAAAATATAAATTTATTAAAAAAGCACTTTTCTAAAAGCTAAGTTTAGACTTGGCTTAAACCTGAGTTTAAAATCAAGTTTAGTTTGAAAATATTTTGTTTATCTAAATTTTTTATTTGAAATCAAGCTTTGAGTTGAAAAATATTTTCAACATCAATGGTAAATTAGAATTTTAACTCAAGCAAAAAAGACAAAAGTGCTTTTCAATGCATTTACTTTTTATTCGCCCATTAAATCTTCTATATTACAATATCATGTCTAAAATTAATATACACTATCAAATTTTTCAAAATTATTTTTAAGAACTTTTTCACGACATTTTAAAAAACATTTCAACTTCACTAATAAACTAGTCTTAAATATACTCAAATTCCCATTCTTCTAATTATTTAATAACAAAATGTTAACTATATTAAATCTCAAACAAAATAAAGATATTAAGTGCGAATGAGTTTCTTGAAATGTTAAAAATAATGTCCTTAATGTTCTTCACAAATGCCATTGGTCAAGTCAAGCGAATCTAATATATTTAGGTACATAGTAACATTAAAGGATACAAAGAGTATATTAATAAATGATATATAATCATGATTGTAAAGAGTGCATTAATAATTTTAAAAAGATTTCCCAAATTCATTTTTACATACATTTATTTATTTATGAGTTTCACTTTAAGGGTATTTATAAACGCCAAGTAAATATTTTATTACAATTTTATTAAATAAAAAGTTAAGTTTAACATATTAATTTCCCTCAATTAAAATATTAAACTACATTTAAGCTAACTGAATTATTAATAAATTTATATTTTGGTCATTTAACTTTAAAAAAATTATAACATAGTCACTAAATTTTTCGATGTTTTTATTTAAGTCACTATTAAAATCATTGTTATATGACTTTCTTCGTTCGCACTGCCTACACCAATTGAAAGTTCCCCTTCTCCTCCTCTTGTATGGTTTAGTTTCTTTTCTTAAAGTGTCTTTAAACTTTATGGTTCTACAAACCAAAATCTAAACAAATTTGTTCTTTTACTATCTCTGACGCTAACTATTAGATTAACTTGGATCTAAAGCATTCTTTGCTACTCATTAGTGGATACTGTTTCACTGTATCAATCATTGACTCATTGCTTCGAGTTAGTCGATGGAACTTCTGAAAAAAAAACTTAATAACTCGATGACTTATATAAAAAATTTCGAATAACTCAATAAATATCTTTAAAATTTTTTAAAGTTTAGTGATCAAAATATAAACATAATAATAGTTACTCTTAAAATTATTTTATTACATTATTTATATAATACCAAAATCAATACCACCTTTAACTATAAAAATCTTTATTAAAGGTTTCTTTAAATGAATTTTTATTTTCAATACGATACGTCCCATATTATGATATTACTATAATATTAAATTTCATCTCCATCATTCTTTTTACATTTACCATAAATAAACGCAATCTTAAATAGTGAATAACAGAACTTATAAAAGAAATCCTGTGGGGAATATGACCGTTGAATTCAATCTGACATACCACGTCATCACTGAGACAGTACTCCCCTCGTAGACTGTGACTCTACTCTGCATTAACACTTACCCAAAAAACATAGCAATAATCTTTAAAGAAGGAAAACATAATCAAAAGAAATTAAATGTCAAATATATGTATTCCCCTGTGGTGGGTATTAGTTGCTAACGGTGCACATTATTTGAATCTGGACCGTCTGATTTCTGACACAACCTCTGATCTATCTATCAAGGATCCTAGACTGGTAAATATTACTGTACAAACTAACAAAAATCCCTGCTTCCTTACAACTAAACAAAAACAAAAACATAAAGGCCCCTCTCTAGCCACTTGTTTTCTATTTCCACTTCCAAAATTTCCCCTCCTTTTTCCCACTGTTTTTTCAATCTGGGGTTCTTTTGTTTTTGGCGTCTGTCCGGTTCTTTTTGCGCTCCAACTTAATACCTTTGTATAGTTTTCAAAGATTGAAGCTTTTCACTCAAAATGGCTATTTTACTGCTGCTGTTGCCTCTGCTTGTTTCAGCTGTTTATGGTGATGAAAGTAAGTCTCTTTGAAGCTATACTTTACTACTTCCAATCCTTAGGCTTTACCTCCCTCTCTATATTTGTGTTTTTGTCTTTGCTGATATTTCTGCTTATCTCTGTTAAAAAAAACCATTTAAATTCCTTGTTTCAGTGATGGGTAGTGTGTATTTTCCTTGGGAGGGTGGTACTTATTCTGTTTAGCACTCTAATCATCTTCATTTGATGTTTCCTTGTGTTCATTCATAGTGGAAATATTGAATTTTAAAAACAAAAATTACTGTGTTGTTGTAAATCAAAATCTTACTTTAATTATTTTATCATGAACCTCTGTTTTTATTTTCAGTAGAAACTAGACATTCTAATGTTGAAGAGTGAGGAAGAGCGAATGGTCTTACCCTTTTGCAGTCAAAGCAGGGGCCTCTGTTTAAAAGTCTTTCCCCTTTGTTGGAATTTCTTCTGGTCTTTCCTTTCACTATCTTCAATGGGAATCTCAGCTAATAATGCATTCCAGCTCATATGGTCCTTTACCCCAGTTTGCACTTACATTTGACATAATACTTTAGAGGACCAAAATAACCTCATTCAATGCAAGATCTCAAGTCGTCAAAGGTGTTGGTATTTTAGGAATATTTATGTACGTTGGAGGGTAGTATTGTCATCTTAATGGTGTATAGTTAACATGTTTGCCTAGTTGGTCCCGTATGTTATATGTTGAGTTCCATCACGTCCCTGAACCGTTTCTTATAGGAAATAATTTAAATATTTTAAAATGAGTTCTCAGTTCATGTGCTTTGGTATTTTTTATGATGGATGTTGCTATGACATGTCTGATGTCTTATTGTATGTTTGTTTAAGTTGTTAGGAGAATTGTAATGAAAAAGAAAACTCTTATAATATATATATCATATTAATGTTGGTTTCGAGGAATAGACAAGTATAGGAGGATTGTGTTACTTATATGGTGTGATATGTTACCCACCTTTGAGCTAATTCGATTTAATATTCAAAATTTTGCTCCAAATTCAACATTTTTGCATCTGTTTCTTTCCTAAATGACTTGGGAACCTTGAGTCAAAACTTACTGCCGAAGGAAAGTATGAGATTGACCCAAAAGATTATATCGTAACTTATGTTGAACTTCATGCAGAAGTCTTTAAGATATTGCTTGAATATGAGGAAGCATTCTCCTTCTAGAAGCACTCGCCTTTAAGCCACATATGCCTTCTGTACTTGGTTATAATTATTGTATTGTCTTGTAAGTCTCAAGGTGGAAGGTGATAAAGAGATAAGCGGATCAAGCACATATTTGAACTGTAATCCTACATTGGTTGATCTCTGCAATAAAAGATAAAATTCCTTATGGTTTCGTTGCTATGTTTGACCTAAAGCTATTTGTCAAACTCATGCTGATATGCAGCTATTCGTTATTAAAAGGACTGTTTGAAGCAATATGCACTATGGAAGTTAACATATATTGATGAGTATAATCATATTAATGATATCATCAACATATTTCTTTTAGGAATGAACTGCAATATTCTAGTTAATGGAGTCAATGATATCATCAACATATTGACATTGTTAATCTCTTGTCAAGATGGAAGACCTTTCATTTTTCTTGGATATCATGTCTTAACATTGGCCTATGGATCTTTTTATGCAGAAGCTTTTATCGGAGTGAACATTGGTACGGACCTTTCCGACATGCCCAGCCCTACTCAAGTGGTAGCCCTTCTCAAGGCTCAGAATGTCTGGCATGTGAGGCTTTATGATGCTGATCGAGCTATGCTCCTTGCACTTGCCAACACAGGTATCCAAGTGACTATCTCTGTCCCCAATGAGCAGCTCCTTGGCATTGGTCAGTCGAATGCCACTGCAGCCAACTGGGTGGCTCGCAATGTTATAGCCCATGTCCCTGCCACCAACATCACAGCAATAGCTGTTGGGTCTGAAGTACTAACTGTGCTCCCAAATGCTGCTCCTGTCCTAGTTTCTGCCTTAAAGCTTATCCACTCTGCCCTTGTTGCTTCAAATCTTGACAGTCAAATCAAAGTCTCTACACCACATTCATCTTCAATTATTCTGGACTCTTTTCCACCTTCTCAAGCCTTCTTTAATCGTTCATGGGATCCTGTCATGGTTCCATTGCTAAAGTTTTTGCAGTCTACTGGGTCGTACCTTATGCTCAATGTATATCCGTATTATGATTATATGCAATCAAATGACGTGATCCCGTTGGACTATGCTCTTTTCCGGCCCCTCCCTCCAAACAAAGAAGCTGTGGATGCTAACACACTCCTGCATTACACTAATGTCTTTGATGCTATTGTTGATGCAGCATATTTTTCAATGTCATACTTAAACATCACCAATGTTCCGATTGTAGTTACCGAGTCTGGTTGGCCTTCTAAGGGTGATTCATCTGAGCCTGATGCTACAGTTGACAATGCTAATACATACAACAGTAACTTGATCAAGCATGTAATTAACAACACTGGGACTCCTAAACACCCTGGGATCGCAGTTACTACTTACATTTATGAGCTTTACAATGAGGATTTGAGACCTTCGCCTCTCTCGGAAAAGAACTGGGGGCTATTTGATGCCAATGGAACACCGGTTTATATTTTACACTTGACAGCTGCTGGTACTGTTTTTGCAAATGACACTACAAACCAAACTTTTTGTGTTGCAAAGGATGGTGCTGATCCGAAGATGTTACAAGCAGCTCTTGATTGGGCTTGTGGACCTGGGAAAGTTGATTGCTCACCTTTGTTGCAGGGGCAACCATGTTATGAGCCCGATAATGTGGTTTCCCACTCAACTTATGCTTTCAATGCATACTTCCAACAGATGGGCAAGTCTACTGGAACCTGTGATTTCAAGGGGGTGGCTACCATCAGCACAACTGATCCAAGTATGTGACTATGAGATTTGTTCTTATAGAATAGGACATAAGATATTGTAGTTTTTCATTTTATGGTCTACTCACTGGTATTTTGATAATCATTGTTACCTGCTGATGATTTGGTGTTTTCAAGATATTGACTTACGAACATTATTGATTGGTGCAGGTCACGGTTCATGCATATTTCCTGGAAGGTTTGCTCCTAATTATTTCTAGTTCAAGCTATATTGTGATGAACATACAATGGCTTTACTGAAATCTGATGATCGTATGACTTTGTTTTTCCCTGTAGCTTTGGAAAACGGCACCATCACTAACGGTACATCACTGGCTCCTTCATCGAATGACACGAGTTTAGGCTGCCCAACACAATATTTCTACAGGAGTTGTTCGTTCACAACCTCCATGATAATAGGCGCTTTCCTTATGACTGCTGTTTTCTTGTAGAACTTGTTTGTACTCTACCCTTTGGTTTTAACAACATTCAATCGTTTCTGAAAATTCGATTCCATCTCTGTTGGAATACTTGCAGCAAACCCAATTTTGTTTCTCCTATTGGAGTCGAGTCGAAGGGTGGAAAATTTAACTGAACATATGGATAGCAAGTAGTGTTTAGATTGATTTGGTTCGTTGTCATTGGAGTCTGTACAAACCAACTATGAGATTATTCAGGATTTTTGATGTGTAGCTATCTTATTCTTTAAACTTAAATTTGAAAGTGTCCATTGATATTTATTTCAAGGTTATCTTGTGAGGTTCATTTGATTGTAATTTGTTCAAGTGCATACATCTCATGTTCGAATAATCTTTCTCAAATTTATTCAAAATCATCAGACTTATCATGGCAAACACTACAAATCCACCCTATTGAACCGGTTGAAGCTATCTGCATGTTGGCATGTTGAGTACAGCATGGCTTATTACAGAAACTGCATTTGGGCAGCTGAATCCAACAATCTGGGCAAAGAGTATCAGCACAAACAGTTTCTTCCAAGTCTCCATTTTCGACACACTTGCCACATTCTTCACACCTTGGAATGCAGAACATGCACATCCTACATCCAGTCATTGAATTCTCTCTCTTCCTTTTGCATTCCTCTCTAGGACAATCAAATACAACCCTTACTTCATTGCATTTGGGACAAAGTTCCACATCAATAACTCTCCCAAGTTCTTCCCATCTATATGCTCGCAACCTTCTGTAATTATGATATAAGAGAGGCTGTCTCTTTTGCTGAATCTGCTGCAGTTTTTGGTTTGTTTGGAGGTAAAATTGAAGCCTTTCGAGGTGTTCTTTCTTCATGTTGGCAATGCCGTTTATCCAAAGGCTTTTTAGGCCATCTTGGCAGTCGGATAGCTTCTGCAGAGCTCTTATTACTCCATCAGGGGTTAAGCCAGTGCAGCCTGGCATGTGAAGCTGAATCAACATATAAAACAACTTCTTAGTTTATATTAATGTCTTAATTACATTTACTGCACGGGAAAGAAAATCATAATTTAGAGTTCTCTGGTTGTTTTTGATCCACACATATATAAGATAGAGGAAAACGAAACCCTGCCATTGAAATCTTATCCATTCCATATCCTAAAAGGAAGTATATTTGGAAAAAAATAATAAAAAATTCGTACCTTACTGATAAGAGGGTTTTGGTCGATTACCCTTTGAAGTCCATCGTCTGTAATTTTGGCACAGTACATGAGAACCAAGGTTCTTAGCCTACCATTTGCCTTTGAAGCAATTTTCATCAGAATCTCATCTGACAACCTCAAGCTCAAAGGCCTTTCAACGATGATGTTTAGCCATGGGAGTACATCCTTTTCCACTGCATCTCTCAGTGACCTGCAAACTTCACTCATGGACAGAAGTTCAAATAATGGAAGGTAGGCTAAGACAAGAAACAAAGCCTCATGGGGTGGCCCTGCAAAACTGGATTGTTTATGTGAAAGGGTTGCAAGTTCCATGCTCTTTGCAATCTCCATATTGTTTTGATGAAAGAACTGTCTAGATTATATATAGAGAATATAATTCCTTAACAAATAAGCGACCAAAATATGCCCTAAACTAAAGGAGAGATAAAATGAAGATGTTGACAGGAGGGAGGAAGGGGTTCAATTGTGAGTTTATCAAAATATGTAATCCATTTTTCTCGCCCTCGAAGGATTTGCTCCATAGTTGACTAGCTTTAAATTCAACCATACGACTGAGTTTTTTTTTTTTTTGTTAGTTTTAAGAAAAAATGGAACATTAAAATAAAAAAAATGTTAAACTGATTATAATCTGATCTTAAGATTGTTGTGTTAAACACCTTCTATAATTACACTTTGTTAGTTTCAATCATTTACATTTTTCAACTGTAAGTTGTTCACCATCCACAAACAAGTCACTGTTAACCTGTGTCCTTTATGGAAAGATGTGCAAAGGGAGTAGCAACTTGGAGATATGGACCTAAGCAGAGCTTTCTCCTGGTGTCTATCCAACCCTTGTCCAACAATGAAGATCATGCATTCGAGCAAGGCCGAATCACAGGGCAACATTATAGGACCATGGCTTGATAGACCAAACTCTTCCTCCGAAAAGCTTTAAGAGTTCAACAAATATGTTGTTGCTGAGATATGACAAGGGCACGTGATGCCGCTTCTGATCTGCTGTGTAGATTACAAAATGACCTTTTTCAGCCACCGGTGATTCATCGACACCGCCTGCTATAACTTTTGCATTGGATGTCCCCGGTAAATAAACTCTTTCTCCCCTTCACTGTCATTTTCTGCCACTTCCTTGCTAGTCTGTTAAGTTCCTTGTCGCCGCTGATCATTCTGGCTCTAATCTTTACCTTATAAATATAACTATATTAGTACAAATATCTGGTGAGAAAAATTCTGAACACACAAATAAAACTTGAATAAAAAAGTAGAAATAGAATAAGGATTTAAATATGTATCAAATCACTATCTTTATGGATCCAATGGCTATTTACGCTTTTACACTCGATTTAGAATAATCCACTAAACACTAAACAATATATAACTTTAAAAACAATCTAATAATATTAGAAAATGAGGAAGGATAAAAAAAACTTTTAGAATTTGTTTGTGGTGTGATTTACAAATAAAATCTCATTACTATTTATAGGAATTTTCATATCTCTTTATATACACATATTTAGATAAGCGTCTGTAATAAGCCCAAATTGCCCGGGCTTGTAATAAATCAAAAAAAAAAAACAAAAAACCCAAAAATATATGCATCAAACAGAAATAAATAAAACCCAAAAATATATGTATCAAACAGAAATAAATAAAAGTGTTTATGGAGCCAATGTCCATTTACAAAATTCTGAGCCTAAATTAAACCCAAACTTATTTAAAAATTACCTATAACCCAACAATTACACCCAAAATAACCCATGACCCAATTGAATAAACCCTAGACCCAATTCCAAAAGCCCAAGCCCGTGGCCCAGGGCCCAAAAAGAAGCTCAGCAGTTGGAGAGTGCCAGAAGCTTCTGGAATACAGTAGAATGGCACCGGAGGGTGGGCTTCCCACGTGAGATCTCTACGAGCGGCCTCCACGTCACCGAGTCATCTTCTCCGTACAACCGAACCTGCAAAAAGAATACACCAGAAGGAGCCAATAACAGAATTCACAGCAGATGACAGTAGGAAAATAGGATTTTCAAATCTGTTATTTATTTTGTAAAAATGGCTATAAAAGGCCATTGATGTAATCCTTTAATTTTTACGCATAGGGACGCACACACGCATATTGTAAAAAAATACAGAGCATTCCAAAGCCAGTTCTTAAAAAGGTGATTTTAGATTCATCTTTTCCTGGTTCTATGCTTTTCTTTTGATTCTATTTCCCTTTATTTTTTTTCAAAGCATTTGAAAATAAAATTTAAAGATATACCTTACCAAATGCCGTGGATTCCTTTTGCTTCGTCGAAATCGAAGCGTAGAGGGGATCCTAAGGCTGAAAAGCAACCGAAAGGCGGGTCGCCGTTAGGGAGGTGGATCGGCGTTCAGGGGGAAAGGTTAAGGTCGGCCTAGGTGAAAAATAGGAGAAAAGGGGGGTTAGGGATAAATTTCAGCAAAAAAAGAGTTCAATCGTTTTTTTTGGTTTTTAATGGCAAGGGAAACGGCGCCATTTCAAAGGGAAAAGGATCCGCGCCTAAGACCCGATCCGCTGCCCGAATCCGCGTCTTTTTACCTTGAATGGTCAATTTCGCACGTGGTCCTTTCACTTTGTTAAGCCATTCAATCGCGCCTTGTTTATGTTTTCTTTGATTCTTCCAGATTATCCCCGAAATTTGCGCGTTTACTCATTTTAGTCCGCGTTTTAAACATTAGGAATATTGGTCCATTTTCATTTTAAATCCTCGGTTGTTTGCACACGTTTAATTTTGGTCATTGATTCTGTTTTAACAATTTGATTTATTTATAAATTATTCTTCTAACTTTGTTTTTATTCCAATTAAGTTTTTTAAGTTAATATCTTGTATTCTTTATGAATTATTTGTTATTCATTTTTTAATACGTTGTTCTTAATGTATCATTTTTATTGACCTCACATTGTTTTAGTTTTTTTTTTATATATTTTCTTTTGTACATTTTTGAATTGTTTTATGATATAATTTATTATTTTAAAATTTTCTCTATTTATTCCTATGTTTAAAAAGATTTATATAATATTTATCCTCATACATTGATATTTATATATACACGTACATAATTTATATCGAATTATTTATTTAAATCCCCTTTCAAACATGTTCATATACTTTTCTTTTAATTTTATTTATATATTATTCATTTCTTTTAAATCCAAATTTGATATTATATATTTTATTTGGGGACATAAAATTAATTTGTTCTTACATATTTTATTAACTCAGTATTATTTTTACATATAATTACTTCTAAATCTGTTTATGTATATATATATGTATGTTTTGTAAATCTATTATGTGTTTAATTCATTTCCTAAGATTACATCTTATTATATATTTTACTATCCATTCGTATTTTATATATTATTTAAAATTTCTTTTATTGTGTATATTGTTAGTTTTAAACAAATGTTTTTTAATCATTTTGCATGTTATTTGATTCAAATGTCTTCTTTTTGTAACATCTATTTTAAAAATTACTTATATATTCTTAGTTTTTATATATTATCTTAAGTTCTAACATGTTGTTTGCTTATCAATGCATCATTCTTTAGAAATTATTTTGTATCATATTAATTTTATGTTGTTTGGTATCTCATGGGTTAATTGTCTTTTATATTATTTCATGTATATTTTTTGCATTATTATATCAATTGTTCTCCATCCATGCTTCAAAGTTTGATTACATTTTTCTTAGATTAGTTACACTTAATTATTTATTTTGTTAATTGATTAAATAAAGTTATATTATATTCATTTACCAAGTATGGCACTTTATGTGTGCTTATTGTTTCATGTTTATTAATTTCTTTTTTATACAAATGTTGCTTTGTAGTGTTTTTTTTAAAATAATTTATTATTCCATCTCATTTTAAAACAAATAAATGTGTTTTTGAGCTAATTTTTAATTTTCTTTATTGTTCAAGATTCTAAAATACGGCAATATTCAGTATTTGGAAATTCGGGAAATCGTGTCTTCTATCGTGTTGGGTATGATTTTTCGTTGGACTAAATATTTGGATACCCTTTTATAATTTTTAGTGTATGAGCTTTTGAAAAACGAAAGGCAATCGTATTTTTGAAGGTATAAAGGATCGTGTCCAATCGTGCTGGATACTATACTGCATACCTTTAAAACGAGAGAATTTTGATTACTACCTTGAACCGCTTAAGTGTTTTGATAAAAACCATATTTCAAAATATTTTTTTAAATCTTAGATAAAAGGACAATATTTAATTAATTTGGTACCAATTTTAGGCGTTGCGAGGGTGCTCATCCTTCCTCGCGCTGTAGAATCGACTCCTAACTGCTTTTCTCAAATTTCGTAAACCAAAATTGATATTTTCATAAAAGTTTTATTAGGTGATCTGATCACACCTAAACAAAAAGGATTGATGGCGACTCCACATTTGATTTTAAAGTCGATCCCCATTTTTTCCAAAATAAAAAATGGTTTCATAAATAGCTTTTATGAATAAATAAAAATAATAATTATTCTTTAATTTTATAACTATTCAAGTAATATTGTTTGAATAGTTATAATTCTTTTTCAAAAATCAAATTATATATAACTTTTGACCAATGATAAAAAATTTCTCTTTTGATTAATTACTGGAAACACGAAAATATACACACTTTTTCATGTCTTTTTATACTCAAATTCATGTAGTTTTAGTAAAATTCTTGTCAAAAAATATATAATAATTATAAAATAATTAAATTGCACTTAAATTCTGGACATGTTGAATTTTAATTAATTTTATATTAAATTTTAGTTTATTTTCGACAGATTCGCACAAAGGGCGAAAAACGGCTTGACAGACACTACTGAAAGCACAAAACCGAGAAGCAATTATTGAAGCATCAAGGCGAATTAATTTTTCAGCCTAAGACGGTCCAAATTATGAATATTAATTCATAATATAATTAATTCTAATTTTAATCCAAATTGTTTTGGGTTAAATAATTATTATTAATTAATTATGAAAAGAGGCCTAGTTAAACTGAACTGAGAAAACTGATCCAACCAAGCACTGGGCTGCCCGAAACCGTCCCACATGTTGACCCAATTAGCTTGTTTGGCTGATTATTTGGCTTGCAAAATAGCCCTTGAAGACTCATTGAATTTGCATTCAAACCCCTCCATTTATCATGCCTTCCTAGATTTGCCCCTACATTAAAATAGCAAGATTGAAACATTCAAACTTGCCACACGTGTGGCCGACCATGGGGGAGTCTATGGCTGCTGATTTTTGCTATTTTTAGCAGCCATCTCAACCTATAAATACCGCCTTAGCTTTTTATTTCAAACACATCTCAAAACCTCTCATCCCTTTACTTTTCTCTCACTTTCTCTCTTCAAAACCCCTTCCTTTGTTTTTCTTTTTCCCTTCCATTCCCTTGCTGATTTCCCCTCTTTGAAAAGAGCCTTTCAACCATTGTTGGAAGCAGCATTCAAGTGCTCGTAGAAGCCTCGGTTCAACAAGAACAAGTGGAGAAGGAGGAGCGGAGCAAACTAGTCAAGCTTCGGAGAAACACCGGATTTGATTCTAATTCCCTATCCTTTAATTTTTATTGTTGTTGTTATGAACATGTATATGAATACTTGTGATGTTGATATGTTTAATTTAATATGGCTTAAATTTAATTCGTGTTAGGTTGATTGCATTTCGTCCACTTAAGTTATTAAAATTGTGTTTGTGTTGTTATAAGCCTTGGTAAGTTGTTTGACTAAGTAAAATCATGATTAAGTTATTCTTGCATTATAATTGTAAGGTAACCAATGAATTAATTATTTAATTATTTTGAAATTGTAATTAATTGACACAATATTTAATCAATGCATGTTTAATCTTCTAAGGTAGCCGAGGGTTAAATTAGCGATGATATTAGAGTTTTGCATAACTTGCAAGATTATTGTGATTAAACTATTTCAAAGTAGGAATACATTGTTACCTCACTTAATCTTTTATGTGCTTATGAAGATTGATTAATTGTTTGAATTGACATTGAAAAATGTTCAAGAGATTAGTTAATTTAATAAGTATGTATGAGCAGTAGTTAGTAAATTACCAAGTTGCCGTGAATTTATTTGTAACAACATGAACATGAATTTAGTAATTCGAAGTTAAGAAATATGATTAATCTAACACAATTATGTCATCTTGATTAAAATCATATTTTGAAATTGTGCATTGGAACTTTTATTTTTATTTTATTTTATTTACTTAGTTTTTAATCACATCTTCAAAATCAAAATATTTTTCTTCACCAAAGTGTTTTAATTGCATTCATAAATAAATTCTTTTCACAGTCTCTACGGGTACGATAACTCGACATTTACTTGTAAATTTATTACTTGTTGTGATTGTGTACACTTGCACATTTCCATCATTCCAAGTTTTTGGCGCCATTGCCGGGGACTGTTTTAAAAGTCATTATTTGTGAATTTGTGAATTTGTGAATTTTGCATTTTGGTTTATTTTTCTATTTAATTTTAACATACTCAATTTTTCTGTGTTGTTTCAGGCGTTTATGAGTATTGATTGAATTATCGATTTACTCCCCGTGGACCCAAAGATTGAAAGAACTTTTCAACAATGAAGAAGACAAGCAAGTTAGAGAAGGACCGAAGAGATGGACTATGAAAATCCAAATCAAGGAAATGAAGCAAACCCTATTCAAAAGCCTATCATTTTTGCTAATGATAGGGATAGAGCTCTAAGACAGTATGTCGTGCCAGTGTTTGATGATCTTAATTCGGGTATTAGGAGACCCAAAATTGAGGCACACGATTCGAAATGGCTAGTCATTTTGCATATGCTTCAGACAAGGGTCAATTCAATGGAATACCTACCAAGATCCTCACCTACACCTAAGACTTTTTATAGAGGTGACCGATTCTTTTAAGTTAGACGGAGTACCCAAAGATGCACTCCGATTAAAGCTGTTCCTGTATTCATTAAGGGATAGAGTTCGAGCCTGGTTGAACTCATTGCCACCAAATTCCATTTCCACATGGCAAGAGTTAGCAGAAAGATTCCTCATGAATTAGTTCCCACTTAGCAAGAAAGCTAAGTTGAGGAACGAGATCAGTGCTTTCCAATAAATGGATGATGAGTCCTTGTATGAGGCATGGGAAAGGTATAAAGAATTATTACGGAAGTGCCTTCATCATGGAATCCCTCATTGCATCCAGCTTGAGACGTTCTATAATTGTCTCAATGCTTACACGAGTATGGTAGTGGACGCTTCTGCTAATGGTGCTCTCCTTTCTGAGTCGTATAATGAGGCCTATGAAATCAATGAGAGAATTGCCAGCAACAATTATCAATGGGCAACCAATCGAGCAGTGTTAGGAAGACGAGTTGCTGGAATACATGAAGTGGATCCACTTACTTCACTTGCATCTCAGGTATCTTCAATTTCCTCAATGCTTTAAAATTTTACCACTAATGGGTTTAATAGTTTTGCAGCTTAGTCATTGTAACACCCTTAACCCGTATCCGTTGCCGGACTAGGGTTACGAGACATTTTCGATCATACAATTGATTATATGAATATTTATTAATAAAAATATCTGTATCGATTCCATTGATATATGGGGAACATTTTATACGATAATATAAACTTTAAACATGATTATCCCTATCAAAGATTGAAACATTTTGAACATCTAAAATAAATGAAATAAGATAAAATGCACTTATACCACTAAATTACTTAAATTTTATTTGATCATTTTATGCATCCATATTAAGTCATTAATGCGCTTTTCATACCTATGTTTATAAATAACTTTGCATGTATTGTATAATTACACAAACTAAAGACAAACATTTAAGAATGTACAAAAATCCATTCCGTACTATAGCTATTTGGCTATCAAAACTCAATTGCATAATTTCAGAACTTTACAAAAATCAATGAATCAATTTAATCATGCGATTTGCAAATCAATCATAATACAAACATCTATAAATATATATAACAAAACATGTAAGAATTCATCCATATGTCATGATCAAATACCCAACTAACTTAAACTTTTCACCACCTATTACTAAGGTTGATTTAACCCATACGATAACATCATAAAGATTCATTAAATGCATGCAAACATATTAATTTATCTAAATGACATTCTTTTATATATATATATATATATATATATATACATGTCCCATAACAAATATCAAGACCAATCCAATAAAATAAGGTACACATAAAGTATATGTATCTTCCCTGCAACAAAGACCTTATTTATCATAAAGTACATAACATTTAAACTCCTCAAATGTCCACAAAATATATATGCTATTTGACATCAATCAAACTTAATGAACACTCAATCTCATATGCATAAACCGAATAGGAACATGGCAATATTCATATTTCAGCACACGCAATACCTAACACAAGTTCATGCATACATGACACATAATTATAAAGCAAAGTAGACGAAGATCAGGTTTAACACAGCTAATTTTTTAAGGATAATTGCTTAGCCATTTTCACATGACTTTATACACAACCCAAAGTTAACATTTCCAAAACATATTTAGCTTATACATGCCATAATTTCTAATTTAACTTATAAAAGTACCCAAAGTAGTGGATAGTGTGATGAGCTTCGCAGACGATCCCCAAGCTTGTAATTTGATATTCCAAAATCTATAAAACAGAAACAAATATTTACACGATAAGCTATTTTAGCTTAGTAAGCTATAAGCAAATAAATAACCCAACGATATTAATAAAATTAACAAAACTGGCCAAAATATTTTATCATTTTACATTCAAATCCAATCATTTATAAGTACATTCGTATGAAGTAATATTATTATTATTATATATATATATATTAACATATGTAAATTTTTTTTAATGCCACTTGACCGAATGCACAAAGAATCAAAACTAACATAGTATCATTTAGCCATTGTAGCAAATCTTTCATTTCGCCAAGCCCGTAAATAAATAAATAAAAATAAATAATAGTATCTATAATACCCATGTACAAAAGCCCAAGACCCGATTACATTTTTAGCCCAAAACTATACCCGATTACACTCTAAGCTCAGAACTCAAGACACCCAAAATTTCACAAATGCAGACACGGCCCAAGTGGCCCAATTTGTTAACAGAGGTCGAAAGGCCTAGGGTTTCGGAAACCCTAGGCGCCGCAAGTATCCCGACACTCACGCCTCTTTGCCTCACCCCGTGACTCCGGCCCCGAATCGCGCTATAGTCAACATGCAAATCAACGCCAGCATCGTCGCCTAATCCCGCCATCGTAGATCTCATCATCATCAAGACGATGTCGCCTATCTTCTCACCGCACTGCAAAAGAAGAAGGAACCACAACAGAAAAGGAAAACAAATATGGAAAAGAAATCGAATATTTTTTTATAAGTGTAACGATTCACAGAAGGCTATAAAAGCCTCTTCACAAATCTGTACAAAGAACCTTTTTTTGAAAATAATAAAAATACTCGGATATTCACGTAAATACGAAAGCGCTTCTTTAAAAGGTGATTTAATTTTATACCTAGTCCTTTATTGTTTGGCATGTATATGAGTCGTTTTTGTAAAAAAACTATTGATATTTAAAAAGGAAAATGAGTTACCTGCGATTCGCTAGAGGAAGGGAGGTTTTAGCCTTTCAACCGCCAGTACTATGCAGAGCGTGCGTGGCAGCGTGCAAGTGCAAATGACCAGTTGTCGAGGCCGAGTCGTGGACTCCTCTCTTTTCCCTTTTAGAGAATTTCAAAACCTTTTTTTTTTTAAAACTGATTGTAAAATGAAGTTTGGGTTAGATTTTGACATATATAGCATTACAAAAACGCAAGGCTGCTTTGCTTAATTCAATAAGCACTAAAACGGTACCGCGTTAGGTAGAAGATCCGCGTGTTTTTGGTAAATGGGCAAATTGCCCAATTGATCCTTCCGTTTTTCAGAACTTTTTAATTTCATTTTTATATTTATTTTAAATTGTCCCTAACATTTTACGTGTATTCCAATTTAGTCCCAGTGACCATTACAATCTATTTTGAGGAACGACGTCGTTTTCTGGGATAAGGGCTAATTGCCCAAAGAGTCCCTCTGGTTTAACGCGCCTTTTAATTTGGCTCAAAAACTTTCATTTATTCATAATTAACGCTAAATTTTTAAATTAAATTAAATTTTAATCCTTTTTTAAAATTCAATTTATTTTAAATTATATATATTTTTTATAAACATCAGTTATATAAAAGTGTATATATTATTTTTCTTTGTATATTATTTATTATATTATTATACATTATTATATATTATGTCACCTATATTTTATTATATATATTATTTTATATATTACTTATCAGATTGTTACATGTTTTGTTTATAAATTTTATTATATATTATATATTACCATATATTACCTCTCACATTATTTTTATTTCATTATAAAATATATATTATCTTATCACTCATTAATTACATTTAAAAAAAAATAGATATGTATAATATTAATATTTAGTACATTATTTTGTTAATTAAGTTATTATACCCTATAATATGGTTTATATATATTAATCATTTTTTAAAAAAGGGTTTTCTTTTATTATTTTTATATTATTCTAAATATTTCTAAATATCTTTATTTTTATTTGATTTATATTTTATATGTTTATAATTTGCTTATTTATTTTTATTTTCTTTTATTCTGATATTGTTTAGTAGGTTAAATTTTTATATATTGTTTGTTTTTGGTTTTTTTATATTCACATGAAATTAATTATTTATATTAATTTAAGTTACATTCGCATAAAATATTATCATATATGTATATTGCAATTTATATTTGTTGTGTTCATTAAGCACTACGTTGTATTTTGCATGTAACGATAATGCATGAACATTTATGTTATTTATGATTACATATATGCATAACATGATAACGTATATTGTGTAATTTATGCCATTATTTATTATTTTTTATACTATATTTGCATAAAATGATAAAGCATGTATTATGTAGCTAGGTTTATTTAATATTAATTTCTTGTAATATGTAAAATACATCATTATTTTCAAAAAAAAATTATCTCATTTGATTCAAAAGGAATTTTAAAAAGCGAGGCAATGTTTTTGGTATTCGAGAATTCGGGAAGTAGTGCCCTAACATGTTTGGGTTATGATTTCCCATTTGTCCAATGTCTAAAAATATCCTTTTAAATGAGTTTCACAAATCACAAGATGATTTCGCTTCACGAAAGTTTAAAGATATCGTGTCCAATCATGCTGATGTGATGTTTGTACTCTTTTGAAGTGGAAGAATCTTGATTCTTTTCAACTCAAAATATTACGGTTTTGAAGGAATCTCATTTCTAAATTCTTTCAAACTCACTGACATTAGGATAAAATTATTCAATTTGGTACCAATTTTGGGCGTTATGAGGGTGCTAATCCTTCCTTGTATGCAATGTACTCCTCGAACCTATTTTCTCGTAATTTCGTACACCAAAACATTTTATGAGGTGATCCAATCACACTTTAAAAGGTTGGTGGCCACTCCCGCTTTTAAAATACCCTCTCCGTCTTTAAAAATCTCATTTTTAAACAAAGGAAGGTTTCAACTGACTTGGCGACTCCAATCGGGGACATGAGAGAGTCGAGCCGAGAAATTGATTATTTTCTGCTTTTAATGTCGAAAGTTTGGAAAATTTAAAATTTGATCCTTTTACATGTGTTTGCTTTGCATATGTTTGTTATCCTATTGTCGTACATTACATTTGCATGACCGTTGTGGTCGATCTTTAAGTGGGAGTAAGAAGCTACGCTTTCATGAGGTTTTCACCTTCAGTATGAGCTAGTGGATTGCTTCCAGGATATTGTACTTTATGTCTTCGTAAGATTTTCATCTCCGTATGGCCATAGGGAAATGTGTCCCCTCGAATCGAACTTGGTCTATATGAGCCTATAATGGGTCAAGACCGAGGAATCTGCTGGTTTAGGTACCCTTGCTTTAGAGCTAAAACTCATATAGTGAACTTTAAGTGCTTACCCTAGGGAAATAGAGATAGCCTTTAGTGAGCTACCCTTGTAAGTACTTGTTTATCATTTTTTATATGACACACTCGACCTATTTTATTTTTGTTTGTCATTGCATGTCATTCAAAGATTCAAAGGTATCGATTCACGGTTCAATTTCTCAAGTTAGAAAGTTTTGTAATGGGGAACGAATATCTTGATAAAGTGGAGGACAATGCCTCTGTGCATGCACAGGTTAGAAAACCCAGTTAGAAAAAGGAGATAGTGTCACTGAGAGGCATACATCAGAGTTATGGGACTTCACCCGTATTAATTCGACGCAAAATAAGTTTCGAGAGTTGAAAGACATTTGGGCCCAATAGGATGACGAGGCTAAGCAGCTTTTCTATCAGAATTATGGAGACATTCCCTATTTGCTAGACGTCAAAGTAGATAGGCGCTTGTTTCGAGCTATGGTCAGTTCTGGAACCCTGCTTATAGTTGCTTTACATTTGGTGATATTGATCTTGTACCTACTTTGGAGGAGTATATGACTTTACTGCGTTGCTTGAGGATTCAGGGTTACAAGGCTTATGTTAGGCCTGCTAGCTTTCCAACTTTTATGAAGAAGTTGGTAATGATTACTGGAATGAGTGAGCAGCGGTGGGGCAGCTCAAAAATGCGTGCAAAGGTGATAGTAAGTGCATTTCATGGTCAGTTTTGAGGGATTTGATATCAACACATCCAGACGTAAAGAAAAGGGTTGATGTCATGGCTTTAAGTATTTATGGTTTAGTGATCTTCCCAAAGGCTTTGGGACACATAGATGAAGGCGATTCACGAATTTATTCGATCGACTTGGTAAATAGAACACGCTTGTGCTGCGCAATCCTAGCCGAGAGACATTTAGATCCTTGAGCGCATGTCGAAGAGCTGGTGAAGGAAGGTTCATTGGATGTGCACAGTTGCTATTGGTTTGGTTTCACAGTCATTTTGAAAGGTTGATAAGGTTCCTTGTCGAGTGTTCTTCAAAGACTGCTCTCCACTAAAGGAAGCAGTAGACATGCCTAGGAGAGATGACATTTCAGAGGAGAGGTGGATAGACATTCTTCAGAATCTTCGTGAGGAAGATGTTATGTGGAAGGCTCTTTGGTTGGTTCCTGATGAAGTCTTTTACTGCTGTGGCAGTTTTGATTGGGTCCCTCTGCTAGGAATTTGGGGAGTTGTTGGATATGCACCATTGCTTGTTCTAAGGCAATATCGAGCGAGGCAGTTCATACCGGCTACGCAGGGTTTAGCTCAGAGTGATTTCTCTTATAAAGGAGATCACTATAAGAAAAGGATGCGAGAGATTTCTGAGGCTTGGAAGAAGCCTTTCTGTATGAAGATCTTGACCGAAGGTTTGACGCCAACCCTTGAGTATAAAGGGTGGTTTAGTAGGAGAGTCAACGATAATGTCCCTATGCCAATTTTGGGGGTGGCTCGATCATTAGAGGAGAGCTTACGAGTGATTCCATTAGAGTTGGAGGTTATGAAGCAAGAGTTCGAGAGAAAGAATTCGGAGCTTGAAAAGAGGATTGAGAAGCTCGAAGAGGAAAAAATTTACTTGAGTCTTGACGTTGATGTTCAAAAGATAGAAGTCGAGAAGGTGAAAAGAAAAGAGAAAGATCGAGGAAGATCGAGATGATTTAAAAGACGCACTTCACAGAAGGCCCGGTAACATTAAAAGGTCGAATTAGGGAAATCTTGAGACGTGTGGCAAAGAAAGATCCGAGAGAAAATGATCAAAACTGAGTATTGGGAGAAAAAGTTCCAAGAGATGCAGTCACGTAATCAGGCCCTAGAAAAGGAAAATCAAGGATTAAAAACTAAGGTGGCTGAGCTTGGACGATCTCTTCATCATCACCGAAGTCGTAACTCTACGATTGGGTTAAAGGCAAGCTTGGATAAGATCGAGAAATGAAGCACAATATTGGAGGGTTGGAAGCGACCAGACTCTGGACTCGTGAGCTATGAATTAAGCGACTTGAGGCAAGAGAAGAATAGTGGAAGGAGAACTTCACCATCTTCGGGATCAAGTGGGAGATAGGGATTATCTCATGGGAGAAGCTATAGCCCAGATTCGAGAAGTTGCTGATCATTTACAAGACCTAGCAGCACAAGCTAATGTATTGAGTATAAAATGAGCTAGTGTCAGATAGAGGTCTAGAGTTAGCTTTGTTGTTGGATAGGGTTAAAACCTTGGGCCTGAAGGCAAATGCGTATTTGTAATCCGTTTTATGTAAAGATTTTTGTTTCTTAAATAACGTTTTCTAAAAAGAAACTGAATCAAAATCAATATCTTTTTGCATTCATGCATTTGCATCTCATCACATCATATGCATTCAAGTTTATAGAAAGACCCTAATTAGCTAAAATTATTAGGGAGAAAGAGAGTAAGAGAAAGAAAATCTAGAAGCGACACATCCTAACGGTACACGCGCTAAGTCAAAGAATATGGATCAAAGACTTGAGCAGGTTCAGAAGGAAATGCAAGAGCAATTCATGCGAGAGCAATCGGCAAAAATCCAACAAGAGATGAAGGATCAAATGTTGGAGGCTCAGAGGAATATGATGGCTGAGATGGCTCAGCTGCTGAAAGGGACAACAGATAAAGGAAAGGCCCCTATGACCATTACTGAAGGGGATAATGAGGATCATCCTGCTGGGTTTTACCCGCCTCATGTGCGAGACTCAACCTCGAGGCATATCCTCTGGGAGCCGTCTGTCACAATAAGGCCTCAACAGGGACAAGCGATGCCGAATACCCATGAACTTTCAAACTGGTTCAGGATTCAATCCTGGAGACAATCCTGCCAATCTGATTATCCCCGATCTAGATGTAGCTGAGAGGGAAAAAATGAGACTCAAATCATCAAGGCAATTAAAGGAACGTTGCTATGAGATAGTTAGAGGAAAATTCAGGGCACTAGAAAATCGATAATCGCTGTGGAATGGATGCTAAGGACTTAAGTTTAGTCCCCGATTTGGTGCTTCCCCGTAAGTTTAAAATGCCAAAATTCGAGAAGTACAATGGGGCTACTTGCCCAGAAGCCCAGAAGTACAATGGGGCTACTGGTTATGTAAACAATGATCAATTATTGATCCATTGTTTTCGTGGATAGTTTGCTTGGGGTGGCCAAGTGGTATAATCAATTGAGCCGAACCAAATAAGTTCATGGAGGATCTTGCACAAGCCTTCATCCGATGAGTACAATCATGTGAGTGACATGACTCGGATAGGATCACGTTGCAAAACATGGAGAAAAAGCCTAACGAAAATTTTAGGCAATATGCACAAAGATGGAGGAAGGTAGCAATGCAAGTTCAACCAGCTCGTTGTTGGAGAAGGAAACTACCATGTTGTTCATCAACACTCACAAAGTCTCCATTCATCACTCACATGATTGGGAGCACCATTAAAAGCTTTGCGGATATAGTCATGGCGGGAGATGATCGAGAATGCCATAAGGGTGTGGCAAAATCGAGGAAGCTACTAAGATCGGCCTCAAAGAGAAAGGATAGTTAAGTGAATAACACAAGCACCTTCAACACGAGGCAACCACGGTTGGTCAACCTAAATAGCAGTGCGGTTGAGCAACGAGTTCTCAAAGGCAGAGTCGGGTACAAGGCGAATGCGAAATGATGCAATTCACACTTATCCTCGTGACGTATCGTGAGCTCTATCAAAGCTTATATCGATGCACATGCTATTTCTTCTTTTCACTTGAAATCACCTGCAGCCCTATATCCCAAATGATATGACGCAAAGCGCGGATCGATTACCATCTTGGAATACCGGCATTTGATCAAAATGTACCGGATTTTAAGAAGGCCGTAGAGAGGCTTATTAAGATGGGGGTAGTGAGGTTTGACAATACCTCTAATCACGAAAACCCATTGCCAAATCATAACAATCAAGGAGTGAATGCCATTGTGGCTTGATGAGAGGAGAATGAAGGAAGATATTCTTTGAGGTGAGGATGCCTATGAAGGTGATTCGGGAGGAGATGATAAAGAGAGGTATGTTAACCTCTAAAAATAAGAGAAGAGAAACAAGGAACTATGGTGAGTTCCATGAGAAAGAAGGACATGAAGTTCAAGATTGTGAAGAATTCAAGGCCTTGGTGCAAGGCTTTATAGACAACAAAAGAGATACAAATTTTTGAAGGTAGCTCTTGTGAAAAACAAGTATGTGTGGGCTTTGGAGGATGAAGCAGAAGGAACTAGCCGGCCAAGGATTATTATTTCCTACCAGAAATAATGAAGTTGAAATACTAGCAGTATCGAAAGTCATCATTCATAAACTGTTTCCTTTCCTTATGAGGATAACAAGAGGGTACCCTGGAGTTATAACTGTCATGTGTCAATAGCCAGTACGTCTAAGGATGAACAAGTTGAGGGTTCCCATACACGGAGTGGGAAGTGGTATGATGCGATGGGCGTCAGAGAGGAGCCTACAAAAATAAAGAATGTTAGTGTGGAGAAAGAGAAAGAGGTGAAGTGCTGTCAGAGGGAGCGATAAAGTAGGAGGAGGCTAAGGAATTTCTAAAGTTCCTTAAGCATAGCGAGTATAAGCGTGGTCGAAGCGATTCATGTGGCACTGGCTCGCATATTAGTATTGGCTCTACTTAAGTTACGAGGTGCATCGGGATGCATTAATGAAAGTGCTCAACGAAACATATGTCGACCATGACATATCTGTTAACAAATTTCGACTGGTTGGTGAATAACATAAGTGCGGATAATTTTATCTACTTTAATGATGATGAAATCCCACCGAGGCGGGGTCAACTAAGGCCTTGCACATCATCACTCGATGTAAGGGGTACACACTCCCAAAGCGTGCTCGTCGATAATGGATCGGCCTTGAATGTTCTACCGGTTGTCTCGTTGAGCAGTTACCCATTGTGATTCTCATGAAGACATGTCAAAATATGGTAAGAGCCTCTGATGATGCAGAAAGGAAGGTGATGGGAAGGATTGACATCCCCTTGGAAATTGGGCTGAGTATATACAAGTAGACTTCTTGGTGATGGATATCAAGCCTTCCTACAATTGCTTATTAGGGCGCCATGGATACACTCGATTGGGAGCGGTGCCCTCATTCGTTACACAAAAATTAAAGTTAGTGACGGATGGATGGTTAGTAACCATCAATGCGGAGGACATTATAGCCATGATCACTAGCAAGGCCCCTTATGTCGAGATGAGCAGAAGAGTCTATTGAGTGTTCCTTTCGTTCTTTAGAATTTGTAGAATGCAACCTTCATTTCGGAAGGGGAGTGAGCTACCTGGGTGCCAAGGATAGCAAGAGCTACGAGGATGGCTCTACAAATGATGAGGAAAGGAGCCTTACCAGAAGAGGTTAGGAAAATACCTACAAGGGAGGGGCTCAAATCCAGCCCAGAAAGAAAAGAGAAGTCGCTTTGGTCTAGGCTCCAAGCTAGACTATAAGCAAAGGAGGAAGGAAGTTGAGAAACGCCAAGAGGGAAGAAGAGGCGCCTTAAAGGAAGAGAAGTGGAGTGGGAGCCGATGACATTCCCTCTAATATTCCAAACCTTCATATCGGGAGGGTTACTTATTGAAGAAAGTCATTAAATTAATGCTATACACGACGAAGGATCGGAGCAAGGAAACCTTGAGGGCATTCGCCCTTACAGACCAAAGGAAGTTCTGCGAACAATTGGACTATGGAGGAACTTCACCTCTAGTCTTTAGGAATTTTCAGAGTAATTCTCGAAACATTCTTGTTACTCTAGAGCCTAGGAGTAATAGGATTACATTTGTGAAATGGGCTTACGATCATCTATTATTTTTTTAATAAAACATAACTTTTAACGAGTATTGTTTCATTTTTATCAACCAATATTCCGTTAAACATTTGCAATTCTTATTCTTTCATTCATTGTACATAAGTAATCATTCTTAAATTCATTCATTCTTTGTATATTCTTCATTCTTTGTATATTCTTTATACTTCATAGGTCCCTAGATATCAATGACATGAGCACTGATATTACAAATCCTGATTTTTCTCACGAGCAAGACATGTGTTTAGAGGAATCTCAGGATTTTGGAGATGTCCTGGATTGTGATGTGTCTCTGGATCTGTTGAGGATGGTAAAATAGGAGGAGAAACAAATCATGCCCTATGAGAAAGAGGTAATAGAGAATGTATCTCTAGAGGAAGGGAAATAGGTGAAAATTGGCACGCATATTGCTGAGAATACAAGGCAAAAACTGATTGAGTTGCTATGTGAGTTCAAGGATATCTTTGTATGGTCCTATCAAGATATGCCAGGGTTAAATACCGATATTGTGGTGCATCGTCTTCCAATAAGGCAGGATTGTAAGCCAGTCCAATAGAATTTGCGAAGAATGAGGCGGATATCGTATTGAAAATAAAGGCCGAAGTCAGAAACAATTCGATGCGGGGATTCTTACAAGAGGTGAAATACTCTGAGATGGGTAGCTAACATTGTACGATCCCTAGAAGGATGGGAAAGTATGAATGTGCATTGATTCGGAGAGATCTGAACAAAAGCTAGCCCAAAAGATAATTTTCCTCGCCACACATAGACACTTTGGTAGACAACATAGCCGGGATATTCGTTGTTCTCCTTCATGAATGGTTTCTTAGGGTACAATCGGATAAAGATGCATCCACGAGGACATGGATAAAACCACCTTTATAACATTGTGAGGCACCTTTTATTTACAGGTAATGCCGCTTCGGGCTAAAGAATATAGGGGCAACATACCAAAGGGCTATGGTGACTTTGTTCCACGATATGATGCACAAAGAAATTGGGGTGTATCTTTGATGACATGATTGCTAAATCTCAAGCAGAAGAAGGAACATATTGAAGTTTTGAGGAAGTTGTTCACTGAGATTAAGGAAATTTAGGTTGAAGCTTAATCCGACAAAGTGCATCTTGGAGCTAGGTCGGAGAAGTTATTAGGCTTTGTGGTCGGTGAAAAGGGAATAGAAGTTGACTTCGAGACAAAGTTAAGGCCATCTGAGAATTACCTCCACCACGTACTCGGAAGGAAGTTTAGGGTTTTCTTAGAAGATTGAGTTATATTGCTCGGTTTATTTCACAGTGCTTGAGAAATGTGATCTATATTTAGCCTCCTTAGAAAACACAACCAAGGTACTTGGGATGAGGAATGCGAGAATGCTTTTGATAAGGTTAAGCAATACTTGTTAAATGCTCCAGTGTTATCTCCACCTAGTCGAGATAGACCATTAATTACATGTACTTATCGGTGTTTAATAATTCTATGGGATGTGTGCTTGGCCAACATGGTCGGGAAGAAAGGAGAAGGCGATATACTACCTTAGTAAGAAATTCCACAGAGTGTGAGATAAGATATTAGCCAATTGAGAAATTGTGTTGTGCTTTAATGCGGACAACCTTTCGAAGGTTAAGGCAGTACATGCTATATCATACAACTTGGCTTATTTCAAAACTTGATCCTTTGAAGTATATGATGAGTCAACGACTTTGAATGGGAGAATGGCGAGGTGTCAATTGCACTTTGAGTTTGACATAGTCTATGTGAGCTGAAGGCTATAAAAGGAGCGCGATAAGCGAGAATTTTACGACTAGTAGAGCTCTGAGGACTATGAGTCTGTTGAATTTTGATTTCCAAATAAGGAGTTGATGTGCGTATAACTATAGAGGATTATCATTGGAAGTTGAGCTTTGATGGGGCATCCAATGTGGTGGGAAATGAAGGTGGGGTAGTCACTGGTATCCCCAAATGGGGAGTTATTATCCATTCACATGCAAGTTGGATTTTAATTACACAAACAATATGGCCAGTATGAAAAGCATGCATCATGGGACTTGAGTGGCTATAGGCGAGAAATAAGAACCTTAGAAGTATATAGAGATTCTCGTTGGTAATTTACCGGCAAAGGTGAATGGGAGACAAGGGATCCTAAATTGATCAATTATCGAAAGATAGTTTTGCGGTTACTTGAGGAGTTCTATGACATCACTTTCAATTATATCAGAGCAAGGCGAAAACCGGATGGCGGATGCTCTAGCAACCTTGGCTCTAATAATTAGAGCGAATAAAGAGGAGGAGATGAGACCCGATTCGGATGAGTATCTTTGAGGCTCCGGCTTTGTATTACAACATTGAGGAAGAAGAAAGGATGATAATCCTTGGTATCGAGGATATATTGCGATATGTTAGAGATCGTAACTACCCGAGCAGAACCTTGAGAAAATGATAAGTAAACTTTAAGGAGATTAGCCTACGATTACGTTTTGGATGGGGACATCTTGTACAAAAGAAGAAAAGACCAGAAATCTTGTTGAGATGTGTTGACGTAATGGAGGCTAAGTTAATCTTGGAAGAAGTTCCACGAGGAGTGTTGTGGAACTGCACGCTATGTGGTTTTCACGATGGCTAGACAAATCATGAGAGTTTGGATATTATTGGTCTACTATGGAAGAAGTTGTATCCTACGCCAAGAAATGCCATAAATGTCAGTTACGGAGACAAGATTCATGTACCACCTTCACCTCTACATGTTATTACTTCTCCATGGCCTTTTTCCATGTGGGGCATGGATGTCATTGAGCCAATATCACCAAAAGCTTCAAATGGGCATCGCTTTATTTTTGTGGTCATTGATTACTTCACAAAGTGGGTGAAGAAAGTACTTCTTATGCAAATGTAGAAAAAGAAAAAGAGGTGAATAGGTCCCAACAAATAGCAGAGATATGTAAAAAAGAAGGCCGATTACTAAGTGGGTAGAGATCATTTATCGGTATGGGATGCCTAAAGGATCATATCGGATAATGCATTGAACTTGAACAACGAGCGATAGCGGTTGTAGTCGGTTCAAGATTAAGCATCATAATTCATCTCCCATATCGCCCAAAGATGAATGGGGCGATGGAAGGCTGTTAACAAAAACATCCAAGAAGATAGTGGGGAAAATGGCATTGAAACCATACAAAGATTGGCATGAGAAGTTCTTTGTGTGCACTCTTGGCTTATCGAGCGTCCATGAGATCTTCTACTGGGGCAACCCCTTTCTCGTTGGTTTATGGGATGGAAGCGGATGTTACCCATTGAAGTTGAAATACCTTCTCTTGAATTTTATCGGAGGAATAAAGCTGGATGAAGCCAGAATAGATTCAATCGTGGCGGTATGACCCGATTGAACTTGATCGAAGAAAAGAGGCTAAAAGCTATTCGCCATAGTCGGATGTATCGAGAGAGAGAATGATGCGATCTTCGACAAGAGAACTGCGACCAAAAGGAATTCTCTGAGGAGATCTTGTGCTAAAAAGATCCTTCCCATTGGAAGGACTTTAGAGAAAAAATGGATCTTTGCTTGCTGAATTGGGAAGGGCCGTATCACGTGTGAAGAAGGCCTTCTGCAGGGTGCATTGATCTTAATGGAAATGGATGGGAAGAGTTTACCCAATCCAGTGGTCGGACTCGATCAAAAAGTACTTTGTCTAAAGGAGGGGAGAATCCATGGTGAAAACCCATGAAGGGTGCCTTGAGTCTTCGAAAAAAAAAAATGGAAGGCCAAGGTGAAAACTTTTGTAAAGGCGCTTTGTGACCAAAGGGGTTTTGAGTTGAAAACACGAAGGAGGGCTCAAATTTTGAAGAGCACACGGTAATGTCAGCTATATCCCGATTCAACAAAGAGCATGAAGCCGTTGCATATCGGGGCATCAACAAAAGTACTTTGGATCTTTTAAACACATGTTGAACTCAAGAAAGTCTTCATGGAGTTTGGGAATTATAGGCGGCTCAAAGCGGCGATATCTAGAACATCTAACTTTTGTCTGTTTTATCTTTAGATTCTCTTTCTTCTCAAAGATAGGCTATCAAATTAATTTCCTTTGTATTTCTGAAAAATTCATTCAAATCTAATTATTCTCAAGATTAAATTCATCTTCCATTATTCTTAAAAGTATGTTGCATTAAAATAATGATAGATAGAACTAAATAATTTTCTACAAATGAATTTTTAGCTCATTACTCTAAAAATTTCTAGATAATACAAGAAACTAAAATAGAACAATTGTTTGAGGAATTTTCATAAGTGAGGTTTGAAAGAACTCGAGAAAATTCTTTCTTTAGTCCAAAAATGATGATTGGACAAATCAAGCGATTCAATCCTAAGAGAGGATCATCTTATAGACATTTTTGGTGGAGTCATAGTATTTGAAGAATGGTACAAATCCACACGCGAGTGAGTAGGAATGATACTTGAGATAAACTTTACTGAAGGAATGAGTAGTGACGTCGGAATAGAGGTCATATTCATAAACATTTTGCATTATAATAGGTTTAATTAGGAGCATTTGATTCACTTGATCATAGCATCCTAATCATTAGGCATGAACTCATACACATTATACATGTTATGTCCTTCAAGGGACAATGAAGATTGATGCACCTTAACCCCCTAAGCGGTAGGGTAATTAGGCTAAAGCATGGCAGATCTAACTCTCTTGGATGCTTTTGCATCGAAGCGAGTCCAAGATGATTTGGCATCCCCTTGTGTTTACAAAGGAGGCGGATCGAACATTACCAATGAAACAAATCAAAGATGATTTGGTGTCTCCAGCGTGTCCGTCGAAGCGGATCGAAGATAAGCGACGGCGTAGTATCTCGTATTGTCGGATAGTAGATCGAAGACCATAAGTAGATTTGGCTTTCACGTGTTTACGCTGAAGCGGATCTAAAATGATTTGGCATCTGTATTGTTCGGAGAACAAATCGAAAAGCAGCATTTAACATCTCCATATTCGACGAGAGAAACAAATCGAAGAATAGCGTGATCTAACAACCCGGATGTTTTGCATCGGCAAGGTCCAAGATGATTTGGCATCCTTTGTGTTTACAAAAGCGAGATCAAAGACATAGCATGATTTGGCTTTCCACGTGTTTCTGTTGAAGCAAATCAAAGATGATTTGGCATCTCCGTATTGTCGAAGAAGCGGATCGAAGATAGCGATTTAGGCGTCTCTATATTGCCGAGACGAGGTCAAAACAACGGTTGGCGTCTCTATATTGTCGAGAGCGGATCAAAAGATACGCAGATTTGGCGTCTGTATTATGACGAGAGCGGTCGAAGATAGCGGATATTGTGCCTTCTGAAGTTACAATGAAGCAAATTGAAGCTATCATATTTATGGTCTAATACCTGCGAAGTTGCAGAGATAGGTTGAAGGCCATTTGAAGAAAGATCTCAAGACCGCGGGCGGGCCAAGTGGGAAATGGGTCCTTTTATAGTCTTTACTCTATTATTGTTACACGACAATGAGTAAAGAGAGCGGTTCATAGTAGCCATTTGCGCCAGGAGCCGTAAATAAATAAATAAAAATAAATAATAGTATCTATAACGATCCATGTACAAAAGCCCAAGACCGATTACATTTTAGCCTAAACTATACCCAGGTGCACTCTAAGCCCCGTGACTTGTACACCCAACCCACAAGCAGACCACGGCCCAAGTGGCCCGATTTGTTAATAGAGGTTAGAAAGGCCTAGGAGTTTGGAAACCATAGAGCGCCATAAGTATCCCAACGACCACGCCTCTTTGCCTCACCGTGACTCGGCCGAATCGCGCCATAGTCAGAAGAGTTCAAATCAACGCTAGCATCGTCGTCCCAATCCACGCTTTGCTGGTAGATGCGTATCATCGGCCACGATGCGTCGCCTATCTTCTCACCTTTACGCAAAAGAAAGGAACCACTGCGAGAAAAGGAAAACAAATATGGAAAAGAAATCAGAGATTTCTTTCTAGAATGTAACGATTCACAGAGAGCTATAAAGCCTCTTCACAAATCTGTACAAAGAACCTTTTTTTGAAAATAATAAAAAATACTCAAATATTCGAGGAGAATCTGGCTTGAGTTCTTTAAAAAGGTGATTTAATTTTATACCTAGTCCTTTATTATTTGGCATGTATATGAGTCGTTTTGTAAAAAAGCGATATTTAAAAGGAGAAAATGGATTACTGCGATTCGCCAAAGGAAGGGAGGCTTTTAGCCTTTCAGTAAGTCGTGTGGGCGTGCCTTGTGCGTGTGCAAGTCGCGACCCACGTGGCGGGCGGGTCGAGACTCCTCTCTTTTCCCTTCGGAGAATTTCAAAACCTTTTTTTTAAAATGGAGTTTGTAAAATGAAGTTTAGGTTAGATTTTGACATATAGCATTACAAAAAGCGCATCGTTTTGCTTAATTCAATAAGCAAATGGTACCGTCTAGGTAGAAGATCGTGTTGACGTGACGGTGAAGGATCAGCGTGTTTTAGTAAATGGAAAAAATTGCCCAATTGATCCTTCAGTTTTTGAGCACTTTTTAATTTCATTTTTATATTTATTTTAGAAATTGGCCCCTAACGTTTCACGTGTATTCCAATTTAGTCCCGATTAGCCATTACAATCTATTTTGAAGAAACGGCGTCGTTTTACGGGGATAAGGGCTAATTGCTGATTGAGTCCCTCTGGTTTTACTTGGCGCTTTTAATTTGGCTCAAAAACTTTCATTTATTCGTAATTAGCAGTAAATTTTAAATTAAATTAAATTTTAATCCTTTTTAAATTCAATTTATTTTAAATTCTATATATATTTTTTACAAACATCGATTATATAAAAGTGTATATATTTATTTTCTTTGTATATTATTTATTATATTATTATACATTATTATATATTTTTGTCACCTATATTTTTATTATATATATATTATTTTATATATTACTTATCAGTTTGTTACATGCTTTGTTTATAAATTTTATTATATATTATATATTACCATATATTACCTCTCACATTACTTTTATTTCATTGCAAAATATATATTATCTTATCACTCATTAATTACATTTAAAAAAAATAAATAAATATGTATAATATTAATATTTAGTACATTATTTTGTTAATTAAGTTATTATACCTATAATATGGTTTATATATATGAATCATTTTATTTTAAAAGGTTTTCCTTTATTATTTTTATATTATTCTAAATATTTCTAAATATCTTTATTTTTATTTGTTTTATATTTTATATGTA